>RJWJ010000805.1:36572-175352 GCA_004363605.1 Indri indri | reverse complement strand
TGTTTTTGCTTCTGTTTATGTGGTGAATTACGTTTATAGATTTGCGTATGTTGAACCATCCCTGCATCTCTGGAATGAAGCCCACTTGGTCATGGTGGATTATTTTCTTAATAAGCACCTGGATTCGGTTAGCTAGAATCTTGTTGAGAATTTTTGCATCTATATTCATAAGGGAAATTGGTCTGTAGTTTTCCTTTTTGGATGCATCCTTTCCTGGTTTTGGTATCAGAGTTATGTTGGCTTCGTAAAACGTGTTGGGGAGGAGTCCATCCTTCTCGATGTTGTGGAATAATTTGTGCAGGATGGGCACCAGTTCTTCTTTGTAGGTGTGGTAAAATTCGGGTGTGAAACCGTCTGGTCCGGGACTTTTCTTTTTGGGGATGTTTTTTATTGCTGTTTCAATTTCAGTCCTTGATATTGGTCTGTTCAGGAATTCTATTTCTTCCTCGTTGAGCCTAGGGAGGCTGTGTGTTTCTAAAAATTTGTCCATTTCCTCCACGTTTTCCAGTTTGTGTGCATAGAGATTTTTGTAATATTCATAAATTATATCTTGAATCTCCTTGGCACTGGCCTGAGCGCGCCCGACCCCACCTGACCTCGGAAGCTAAGCAGGGTCGGGCCCGGTCTGCTACCTGGAATTTCTTTAATCTTATAAAATTGAAAATTTCTGAAGTATAGATAAATCATTCATTACTAACATCACAAAGAAATGAGCACATCCTTTGCTTAAAATTGTTTTTTTATCAAAGTTATAAACTCATATAGTTGAGAGTCAGATAGTTCTGTCATGCTTCTTATAATAAAAACTGTCCTGTCTCAGTGCCTTCCTGTCACCCCCTCTCCTGACTACTTTCAACTCTTTCAGAACCTTTGGGTATTTATGTTTATAACTCTTGATAATATGCTTTTATTACTCATCTACATTTTAATTTTGGAAATTATCTATGGAATTTCTGCTGTGGAAGACAAGGACTTAGCTTATTTCACTGTTTTGCTTCCCCACCACACACGAGCGCATTTCTCTTCCCTGTCCTCCAAGTAGAGTTATATCGTAATTTTGGAGGGATGAATAGCTGGTGTTTCTCTCCTTATAACCATGCAAACATTATCCAAGAGATATATATATACACACACACACATACACACACACAGTGTGTATATATATTTGCTACATTTCCTATCCTGTATAATTATTGTTTTCTCTGGAGATATTTTCTTCTATGTATGCATTTCTAATTCAACTCTGAACTGTCTTCAGTTTGCCTAAAGCTCTTCCTAGTATGTTAGAATATATTAACTATCTTATTTTATCCTTTTGAACAGATGCCTAGCAGAGTCTCTGCTGTGCAGCAGTCTAGGCTGATTGCTTTACAGCCTGCTTCACAGGTGTCATTTTGGGCTTTCCCTTCAGCATTATCTTGGGTATTCCTTCTGCCTCTAACTCGTGCTGGATGCCCTGTTGCCTGGATTCCATCGGTGACTTTTTTGGGGGTGGGGGGGGAGTTACTCCCCTGATTTTGTGGAGCACATCCTTCAGCAGCTTACTGAGAAAGTGTGCATGGGATAGATACATATTTTTGAGAGCCTACGTGTCAGGAAATGTCTTTATTCTGTTTCATGGCTATTTTGAATGGTTCTGGATTCTTACTGGAGATTTTCAATAGCCATTTTCTCACTCCCTGTGTTCAACCTCGGGAGGACCCCTCCTGTAGCATTCACTGCATCTAACTCCTGATTTCCTCTCTAGTTCTTCTCCAGCACCCAAGTGGGTGGCAGAAGTTAGGAGATTGAGCTCCTCTGGGATAGTGTCTTTCCTTTCTCTCAGTTCTTTTGCCCTCACCTTCACAAGTTACCATAGGTGCTGATACAGTCATGCATCACTTCATGACAGTGTACGTCCTGAGAAATGCATTCTTGGCAATTTCTTCATTGTGTGAATGTCATTAGAGTGTACTTACACCAACCAAGGTGGAATAGCCTACTGTACGACTAGGCTATATGGTATAGTCTGCTGCTCTTAGGCTACAAACCTGTATAGCATGTTACTGTACTGAATACTGTAGGCAGTTATAACAATGATAAGGATTTATGTATCTAAACATAGAAAACGTATAGTAAAAATACTGTATAAAAGATTAAAAAATGGTACACCTATATAGGGCACTTACTATGAATGGAGCTTGCAGGACTGGAAGTTGCTCTGGGTGAGTCAGTGAGTAAGTGGCGAGTGAATACGAAAGCCTAGGACATTATACTACCATAGACTTTGTATGCTTAGATGCACTAAATTTATAAAAATGTGCTACAACATTACGATGGCTATGACATCACTAGGTGATAGGAATTTTTCAGCTCCATTATAATCTTATGGGACCATCCACCGTTGTATATGCCATCCCTGTTGACTGAAACATTGTTATGCAGTGCATAACTGTAGTTGGTGTCTTCTTTTTCTTTTTTTCCCCCATGCATTGTGGCTACTCTTTTTTTTTTTTTTTTTTTTTTGACGTCATGGGCGACATGAGCAGTATTGACAGTAAGAACACTGCCTTATTCTAAGGTTTGGTGAGCAGGGGACTAGAAAATACTACATTACCTGACAAGTCATAAACTTATGGAACTGATTACTTTAAGAGGAAGTAGGGGTGGAAAATATAAATGACCTCAAAAATGATTTAACTAAATTTGTGGATGATAGATTCATAATTGGTTATTACAGGGAACTAGGATGTTTTGGGTACACTCCTAACTTTTGAGGTCGACATCAAAGAACAGCCATTCTTCCCACAGCACGTCCCTTGGTGCCATCATGAGAATCTTGGACAGGAAGGATTGTGAGTCGGATCCAATGTGGCAAGACCCATTAGACTCTGACCTGTGCCAGGCTTGTGTGGGTTATAAATTTAGGGTAAATTCCAATGTGAGGGTTGTGAATTTCAGTGAATTGAAACTTAAAATTTTGTATTTCCTAATCTTTGTTAATTCTCCTTTATGTAGTGTACTCTTAAAGCTCATTTCTCGGTTTTCTTGGAAGATCTCTTTATCACGTAGCCTGTATGTGACAACAATGGCAGTTTTTGACCTCGTAGCTTCCCATACAGTAGGTTGAATAGGGTCAAATAGTTACCTTGGGAAATAGAACCTCTACTCTTCGGAATTTCTCTCACACATCACTCCATTTTTAATTTATAGTTTGAGATTATAAAATAGAAGTGTCTACTTCAGTTATGACTCTTGGTTTTTCTCATAGATATTTGTAATTGCTCTTTGAATTGATTTTCATCTATAAGTAAGGGAAGCCAAAAGGTAATTTTTAGGTTTTTCAGGTACAGAGATTTGTTTTCCTGATTGTGTTTTGGGGAGAGAGTAGTTAAATTCAAACTTTGATCTGAATGCCTTAAAGCATCTTGTTTAAATGCAGACTTGAATTCCGCTGGTCTGGGATGATGTCTGAGATTCAGCTTCTGGGTGATGCTGATGCTGCAGGTCTGAGGACCACATTTTGCACGGGAAGTGTTTAAAGAATTGCTTGCTAATTTAGCACTGTACTTTAAAAAACAATCTTGATTTTTGGAAAGGCAAAGGAATAATGAAAACAACTTATTTATATAAATAGAATCTAAATACTACATTTGGATGTTGCTCTAACCTAGAGATTTTCTTTCTACCTATTCTGAATTTTTCCCATCTCTTCCTTTTTCTTAAGTATTTCCATTCTGTATTGAAAAACGAAGGTCTAAATGACACAAATGTTTCTTGATTCTATTAAATTTAAACACTCACTCTTTCAGCTCTGTGTACTTTGCCTAATTACTGGCAATAAAACTTGGTAAAGGGATTTCAGGCTTATTGAATGTTCTACTTGGAGGAAATTGTAATTAAGGTTATTAAGGCCTTTGGGTTCCTGTGTGTATTTTAAGCAAATTAGGATTTTATGTGTTTTTTAAAGAGACAGTAACTCTTCCCTGACCAATTATTTCCTCTGTATAGATGGGCATGTACATTCAGTGCATGTTGTTCAAATGGCACACATTCTACTGTGTTCTCTCAGATAAAGCATGGGTTTAAGTTAAGAATTATTTTTTCCTTTCTCAGTTGCCATATGTGAAACTCTGGAAAATTTAAATGCTAAGAAATGGAAAGACACAGTCCATGTACTTTGGTGCCAAAATTATTTTAAAAACCAAATTATTTTTTAATCTCTTTAAAAGATTTTAGGGGAGAATAATTATAATTTACCTCTTAATTACAACATAGCTTTGTTTTCTATTAAACTAATGAGTCCATTGCAAGATGTTTATGGAGCATGAAATACTGTGAAGAAAAAAACTGATTCATTCTATCACCTTGCAGTAACCACTGTTAACATTTTTGTGTTTATTTTTCCAAGATACTTTTCCACGTGTAGCAAAAGGTAAGAAATTTCCCAAGACACATACCCAAGGGTGCAACAAAGTCACTTTATTTTCTAAACTTGAGTTTAGTTTCTATCTTGGTCTTGTTCCTCTTAGTAGTGGAAAATTAATTTGGGCAAATTTATGTGTTCTGTCAATTAAGTGTTTTTCCATTCTCATCCCTGGGTGAGCTCCGGCCTTCCCTTCTTCCCTCCTTCCCTGTCTGTCTGGGCTCTCTGCATCTACGTCCGGACTGTGACGATCTCTCTCCTCTTTGGTCTCTCTGTTTCTTCTGAACTCTTCTCAGTATGCAAGATATGTTGGATAGACTCCAAATTACTTTGAGTTCAAGAGGACATTTCAGGCCCTCTCTGTCTTGAATATCTCACTGCTATGACTCCCCTCCTGCTGGTGCGAGTATTTGGCATGGAAGAGCACACCTGGATGCCACGACTAACTTGGGCTTCGCAGATACCTTCTGGTCTTAGGTTCCCAAACTTATCAGGGCAGGACACAGGTTATCTTTTATTCTTCCATTCCCCTAAGTACATGTCCCTTTGTAGAGACCCACTCAACCTCAGTGTTCTCTTTTGCCTCCTACCCCTAATTCGTGGGGTCTTTACCTCGTCTAAGTAGGTGCTTGGCTCCGATAGATTACATAGCCTTCCATGCTTATTTAGGACAGACACTCTTTTCCTCTGAGGTCTTTGTGTCTCTGGTTTTTGATACTCATAACTCAACGTCGTCTTATGCAATAAAGTTAAAGGACAGGGAAGGTTTTCGTCTCTTCCCAGAGTTTTAAAATTCTGTTTGGAAACTCAAAATCTGAGCATTTGCACTTTTTTTTTTTTTTTTTTTGAGAAACCCTCCCCTGGGCCAGTGAATTTCACTTGTGTATCTGAATAAAGAAAAAGCTAAGGGCTAAAAATGAATTTTAAAAAGATTTGAGTTAATACTCAAATATTATTCCATCACACGTAATGTGTATAATTTGTTAAAGATAAAAACAGGATATTACATTGTTTTTATAATCTAGCCTCCCATTCTTTATAGTAAGAGCCTTTTATACCTAACACTGCTATGTATAATCAATGGCTCTTTGTAGTCAATATTTTATACCTAACATAAGTGATTCAGTATTTTGTTGATGGGCATTTAGTCTGTTTACTATCTTTCCACCATTAAAACAAATGCTGCGATGTAAATTTTATGTATTTGTACACTCATCCAATTAATTTGTTTAGCTTGATTCCTAGAAGTGACATTACTAGGTCAAAGGAAAAGTTCAGTATTGCCCGATTATATTCTAGAAGATGTGTACCAACTTACGTTACCACCAGCAGCATATGGGATACCCATTTCCTAAATGCTCACTGATTTTCAAAATCATTAATCTCTTAAAGTGTAATATAAGCAGGGGAGTGACTATTTTGACATACATTTGGTCAATAGTGAGGTTGGATATATTTTCTTATACAACTTTTCATGTCTTTGATTAATTTCTTATTTTTCAATAGCTTATGTAATTTTACTTTCCTTTTCTAGAAGGACCTTTCTTCATATTGATTTGCAAGTATTCTTTATACAAAAGATTTGTCTTTGTATGGTGCAATAACCTTTTCTACTTTGTTTCTGTTGGTTATGTGCTTTGCCACAAAGAAATTTACTGTTTTATTCAAACTTTTTTCCTTTCTTTTTGTGGCTTGTGACTTTGTCACGTGGCCTTTCAGGAAACTCTTTTTAATTACTCTATGAACATGGACTTTCAAATGGGCAAACCATTGTATAAAGTGTATTTGTATGATATAGTTGTGAAAATCAGGTTCGTTTTAAATGTTTATAATAGTTTAATACATAAATCAAATTTTTAAATTAATACTGATATGATAGCATCTATTTCTTTTTATGCCAACCTCTCCTAGGCTATAGTTAAAAAGCCATCGTTTTGTGATTAATAAATCACAGTGAGAAAGTTTGCAATGGTTTGTAAGATGACTTGAACCTCCCTGTGAGTGAGCTGGATGTTAATAAAAGGTTGTCTGTGACAGCATGAACCTCTGCTGTCTTGTCTTTTAGGGGATCTTCAGAGGCCAGGCAGTCAGTTGCTTCTGTGAGTGAGGAAGGTCATGGGTACACAACAGACAGTAATGAACTCTGCATTAAATAGATGGACTCTAATTAATGGAGGCAGCTGCGATTTGGTTCTGGTCCTTGGTTATCAGGCAGGAAAGTGGGCCACGGCATCTGATTATTTGGGGAAAAAGCAAGAAATCTGAATTTTCATATTAAAAAATTTTCTGGAGGGAAAGATATGGTGCAGGTAAAACAAAATTGAGCTGTGTAGTGCATAACCATATGTGGTGAGCCTAGAAATGCTTCTACACCATAATGATGAACTGATTTGTCCTGTGAGTAGCTATTAATAATTTTTCCTTTTACTGCACTGCCTAGGGTCTAAGTGTGTGCATGTAGATGTATGTGCATACATGAGTGCCTGTGCGTATGAGCCTAAAGGTTAACTCTTACACTGAGCAGAAACCAAGCTCCTTGTGATCTTTATTCACTAACTCTGTTTTCCCCTTTTGCTACCCTCCTTTTTGAGATACGTTGTTTTTAGGGTACTGGAAAAAATAAAGAAGAAGAAATAGGTTTCTATAATACCAAGTTCTGGATCCCT
Organism: Indri indri; assembly: GCA_004363605.1. Lineage (NCBI taxonomy): Eukaryota > Metazoa > Chordata > Mammalia > Primates > Indriidae > Indri > Indri indri. The sequence continues at coordinate 168,281 of RJWJ010000805.1, read as the reverse complement.
GAAAATCAAAATTGGAGATTTAGTGATTATGAAGTAATTGCAAGGATGTCTGTTGACAAGGCTTTTATGCAGGTGTGTACTCCCTATAGCACCACATCACGTCACACAGTTTGATCCATTTTTGGTAATAAGTTTCATCTCTTGGTTAATGTGAGTTTGGCCAAATCTCTCCATTATAAAGGCAACTTTTCCCCTTTGGAATGAATAAGTAATCTCCTGGGTGATCTCTTTTTTCATCTAGTGGTGTTAGGATGGTGATATTCCCCTTCCTGAATTAAGTTATTATGTTAATGATGACAGAATAGTGAATCTAATTATGTGGCCACAATCATTCAAATGAAGATTGTAGTATATTCTATGAGACAACTGGCCTGGATTCTAAAAATCTCAATGTCAAGACAAAAGAAAAAATAGTGGGGGTACTGTTCTAAATTAAATAAGACTAAAAAAACCCAAATGCAATGAATGGTCCTTGATTGGTATCTGGATAGGTGGAAAAACACAGCATTTTGGGGACAAGTTAGGAAATATGAATATAGACAGAATAATATATTTTTGTGTTAAATTTCTGAAGTCCGATAATGGTATCATGGTTAAGTAAAACAGTGCCCTTGTTTTCAAAAGGTACATGGTGAAGAATCTAAGGTGAGTATTTGATGTCTGCAATTTACTTTCAAATAGTTTACCAAAAATGTGTGTGTATTCCATTAGTCTTTATTTTTATCTCTAGATATGTGTGTATATAGACTATTGACATATATAGAGGGAGAGAATGCAGGGAGAGTTATTTTTTAAATAATGAGGTTGGTTTTTAACATGACTTATTAGTGACTTATAAGCATCAGGTTATGTGTTTATAATAATTATTTTAACATTATAAATGTTTATAACCCTGTTATCCTATAGTCTCTTCTAGAACTTAGAATTTGAATTTCACTTTTCCTAGCATATCAAATATCAAATATTTATCCATCTCTTTTCTTTGAATTTCTTTCATTTTTTTTTCAGCTATCAATTTTTCAGTGTTTGAAAAAAAAAATCTATAGAAATGTAGATCATTAGGGCCTTCCTGCCTGTCTTATGTTTTAATCTTTTTTAAAGTTATGCTTGATTTTTCCCTTTTCACTTTGAAAGTCTTATTTGCTTTTTCCCCAATATGATCTATAGGAAAGAAGATATCTTTTAATAGATATAGAAATGAAAGCAAAAAACAACAGTTTTTCCTCTTTCATCTAATATTACATTGCATATTAATGGGTGAGCTTAGCTTTTTCTTTTTGTAAAATTTGCTCTAAAACTAATTTCCCATAAAACTAAGGGAACTTTACCCTTCATGTTTCTTTTGAGATTATTCCATTTTTTTCTCTGAATGTATCCTTTTGTACGTGTTGTTTAAAATGTTTGAATTCATCAGAGAACTTTCTATGCAACCATATTGAATTCCGTAGAGAGCATTGCTCATTTTTCCCCTTGGGTATTATGTAAATAGATTCCTATCTTGCAAATATCCTTCTAATTCCTGTTCTAATTTAGAAACTTTGGCTGCAAACCCAAACCTGTTTTCTTCTGAACTTTTTAAGATTACATATTCTTCAAGTCTGGGGTTATACTTCTAGGGTCACAGTTTCTACATTCAACTCTGAAAAAGGCCCAAGGTAACATTTAATTTCCATATTATCAACAATTCTTCCTTGTATCTAAGTTAAGTATTGAGTGACTTCTTTCATTTTTGCTATTTATCTGATAGATAAATGGCCAATAAGATTGGCCAAGATTTATCAGACATACTGAACTTTTAATCTTTGTATTCCTCAATCCTGTGCACACATCTGTACGTTTATGTACATGCTATTCCCTCAATTTAGGAGTCCTCCAACTGGGAACCTCCTGCTTTTTTCTTCAAGACCCAACTCACATTACCACTTACTTCTTAGCTCTTTAGGATAAATTAGATCTCCTCCTTCTCTACCCCAAAGCTCTTGGTAGTATGCACATAAAATACAACTTAAAAACAAATCTCGCTGAACAAATGTAGAATTTGAATGTTAAATAAAGACAGTAACATATAGTCCATTGAGTAAAGTCCATGAGTCCCTACTTATATGAACAAAAAAGCATACAGACAAATGGAGGAGAAGGGAAAATTCTTTCTAAAACTAGAATGCTCACTAATACATAGAAAAGCAATGATGAAGTTAAAAAATCACCTTGACAGCCATCACAATAATAATTCCTTTAGGCAGGAATCATCGATGGATGCTGAAGCTAGTGTGTGAAAGTCTGAAGAGCAAGATATTTATATAGTTTTACAATATCTCCTTTCAAAATACATATTAATTACAGAAGAAAAACTAGCGACTTTATAGTGTAGAAACCTAGCAGATACCGCCTTAACCAAGTGATAGAAGTTAGCATCACCAATAATGCAGCCAGATTTATCATGTGCCATTTGACATGCACAGAAAGGATGTAACATCATTTCACATGTTATCCCAAAAATACATGAACAATCATGAGGGCACATCAGACAGACCCAAACAGACATGTCGTAAATAATTGACCTGTTCTCTTAAAACTGTTAAGATCATGAAAGAGGAACTAACTGTTCCAGATTAGAGACTTAAACAGGAAAGCTGAATGCAACATATAATCTTGGATAGGATTACAATGTAGGGAAAAAAACTAAATAACAAAGAACTTTATAAAGTACATTGTTGGAATAATTAAATATGGACTGTGGATTAGAAAATAGTATCGTATCAAACATGGTCTATGTAAAGCATCATCTTTGTTTTTGGAAATACATACTGAATACTGAAAAACTTAGCTAGAACAGGGCAGAATGTCTGCAAATTATTCTCAAATGATTCAGAAAAATAATACATGTATACATTTGTATATACATATATAGTGTACATATATATCTGTATGTCTATGTATATATCTGCATACACATGCACACATAGCTTTGCCACTTTTGGAGAGCTATCAAGTACTATTTACAGTTTTAACCATTAAGGTATATGCAGATTCCTCTTGGCTTCCAAGGATTGGAGGGAGTAGAGGAAGAATCATGGTCCATAAGCAGTGGCAAATTCCTCTCCAAAAGTGTTCAGTCCATTCCTCCCGCTTTAGCGCATCTGTAAATTCTTGTTTGGATCTTTTGAATGGCACGCTGAGGCTTTCTAATTACATAGGTGCACTTGCTGTGTTACTTCAAAGGCCCTTTAGCCAGGACAGGATCTGTCTTCAAAGACAGTGAGGAGAGTGGCCCATTTGCAGGAAATTGCATGGTTTGGGGGGTGATTTTTGTTTTCTTTGAACTTGTCAAGTGGAGGTCCCTCTTTAAAAAGTGCTGGCCTTTTGGTGTATGCCCAAACGGTAAAAGACTTCCCATTTATAATTCTGAAGATTTCTCTTTAAGCCTGCCAGAGGAAGCTTGTAACTCAGTTTCCCCCTGTTATCCTTTTTGATGTATCAGCAGTTTTATCCTGAAGTGTTTTTGTGGGTGACATCTTAATTTTGTTGGCTTATGGGACTTACATAGTTCTGATTAGGAAAAAATTAGCACAGGACTACCAGTGACTAATCATCGAAAGAAACTCTGATTATTTTGCTGTATCCAAAAACAGAGAAAGGGACAGCAGGCAAATTATAATACGAAGGTATGGCCTAAATTGAAAGAAAGTTCTCACAATGTTAGTCATGGTATAATGCTTCCCCCCACCTTGGGTGCTATACATATATTGCTCAACGGGGAAATAAAAAAATCTTTTGAAGTCAAAGGTCAGAGCTGGCTTCAAATTTGTCACTAACACACTGTATGATCTTGGAAAGGTTTCTTCAACTCTCTGATCTGTTTATTCACTTTGATAAATGGAAATTATGTGTAATAAGCATTGCTTTCAAAAAGTATGAAAGCACGGAGCCTGCAATCTGTTCCACAGCATGTACCCCAGTGTTGGTTTTCTTTTTCCCCCCTCATTCTGACTTTTCTATTTTTCATTTCTTCTTGTTCATGATAAATAGAACCTGCATAGAATAAAAATAAGTAAAGCAGTCAGACTTCAAACTGGATTTGAGGTATAGATTGCTGTGAAGTTAGCAAATCAAGAAAGCGTATGAAAACAAAACTGTTTACAAATGCTAAATGCAGATGAGAAGTTTCAAAAATTGAGAACCAAATCCTGTGTAAGTCTGGAGATTTACTGGTGAATCGTTCTGATTTTTGTGAACAGGTGATATTGCGGATAATAAAACTTTCACTTTTTTATGCATCATAGTGTATTCCTGAATAATTGTGTACTAATGTTTGTCAAGCTTAAGGGTTTGTTAGTCTGTTTTTCATTGAGGCAATTGTAAAAAAAAAAAATTGTTTAAAGAAACCTTTCTCTAGAACAGTGTAGCCAACAAGAGTGGTCATTCTCAATTTTAAAACACAGTGGTAAGACCCATGGAAGTTTCCACATTTAAAACACATGGAGCCTTTAATCTGGTAAGTTATGACACTGCCTCTTCTTGAGGGCTGTGTTTATGACACCAAATGAACCATCTAGTTTGCTTTTCATTTATTGTTTTAAAATGAAGACAGTGATGTAAGCAGGAGTTAGCAACCAGTTTCTATTCTAGGAAGCAGGTGGTATATGAGGCATAGTTGAATATCTTAAACATGATGGGAATATACATGGAATAGACTGCATCTTACTCTTCTTTCTCTTTTTAAAAAAGCAATTTAATATTTGGATAGGCAGGAGGGGGAAGATTTTTCCTACAGGCAGTTGGATAGGTCAGACACTATGGCACTTAAGTTACAGTACTTTGAAAGTATGCAAAACTCTTTTTAAATAGTGTTGATATAAGAAGTATTTAAGTACTTTAGGGAACAAAAATCTGGCTCTGTGAGCAGTTTGTGTTTCTCTATTTGAATAATTGGATTATCTCCCTATGTAAACATGGAATCACGTGAGAGTGGTGGTTTCACAATCTTCATAAATGTACATATTTAGATCTGCTCATGTTGGGGTTACCATTAGCACCAATAGTCTGTCAACATTTCCACAGGATCTTTTAAGTGTGTTGTGAAAGCTCAAGCCAACACTTGGCATGAGTAATCTGGACTGCACAGCAGTTTCTAGCCAAGGCTTATTGGATCACACACATTCTAACTGCAAGCTTGCTTTTCTTTTGTCATTAGAAGAGTTTTATGGAGTAAATTCTTTTCCCTCATGGATTCAAGCAGGTGGCTTGTTTTATAGAACCTACCATATGGTTCTTCCCTCATTTCAAAAACATCATCTTTTTATTGAAAAATGAGCAGTACTCAACCATCCTATCTATATTTTTGACTTTATCATCGAACAAATGTCATTAGTGTTAGCAGTTGTACAAGCTGAGGAGCTCTGTGATTCTGGTAGCATGTTTTGCCTACTTTTTAATAGTTTAGTTGTGATGTGTGTTCTGATTCTTAATTGTACATTTCTTTCACTGCATATTAACATCTAGTGTAGGGATATGCTTCAAAACTGTGTGTGAAGGAGTTTGAGGGGGTGGGGGGCAAAGAGGAGTAATTCTTACAGGGCTTGGTCTCCCAAAGTGTGTTAACTGTGGAAAGTGCTTCATCATTTGGAGAATTGTACGTGTTAAATTCAGAGCCCATGATTTTAATTTTTTATTGTGCTCTATAGATAGCACCTTTCTTATGTCTTATCTTTTTACTTTCAGTATTAATGACTGGTTTTGGAAATGTTTCTGTAGAATTTCCAAATCCCACTTACTTCATTTGAATTCTTCTTTTCCACTTGAGCTTCTCAGTCTGGCACAGGCTAGAATATGACTGACTCTGTGCTTATTTTAAATTTCCTTGAGCCCCTCTCTGTGGTGCTGAGCCCTGAGGATCAGGCCCTGGGGGTGCTGATTAGAAAAAAAAAATACCTTGCATTGCCATCGATGTGCATTCAGAAGCTCCTTTGGAATATCTGTGTCTCCTACCACCAGAGGTGCACCCCACATTTGCTTCAGCTGCTTATGTTTTGGGTGAAACATGTTGAGGGGACACATATTTTACCTTTCTTTCAAGGTAAAATGTTTGAACCAAAGTTATGTTTCCTCTGGGTTTGCTTTTTGGTGTATCTTTTCAATCTTCTCCAGTTTGGCAGGTTGTTTTGAATTTTAGTAATGTCCGTAAGCTGTTAAGTTAAAAGGAGAATCATGCTCCGGACAGACCTGTTGTGCCTTCAAACAGAACTGTGTAAGACTCTATCTACATTGACTGTGCAGCCATATCTAGGTTCATTGTCTTTCCTTGACCTGCAGTTACTAAATATTCTGAGCTTCTTTGTGACATCTTTGTTTAAATTAGACTTGAAGCATTCATGACACGTGCCTCATACAGACTTTCTGCTTCCCTGTGCTGTGTAAAATATATCCTGTTCAGTGAACCACACTATGGCTATAGTTAATCATGGTTGTAAGCATACTTCTGACGTGCCGGTCTTTGAGGATTACAGCTCAAATGGTCCTGGCACAGTAGAGTAATTAGGGGCTTATAGTTTGTGGTAATTTTCTTCATTTTTTTGGAAGATACTAGCACTTCATGTATTGAAACAGATCTGTGATTCTCTCTCCCTCCATATTTTAAATCTAGTTTCTTCTAGTTTTGACTTTTTGTACGGTAAATACGTATTTTGGTAGGAGAAACAAAATGATCGGATTAAAGACCTTGAACCCTGATGTTATTAAAAATATTTATTTCTAGAGATGATTTCCATATTTTGGGGGGCTTATAAGTTTTTAGAAATATTTTCTTAAGGAATACTTCTAGATATAACTATCTAATCTTTTATTTCTAATAGACATAATTTAGATAAATGGTATTAATTTTCAAATAATATTTCTAGGTAAACAATTAATATGAATTTCTCAAAGCTAGCACTTCTCGGGAAGTTAAAGCTTTGCAAGACTCATACCTCAAAATATTATTCTCTATTAGAGAACTTGTGACAAAAGACAAATTTTAGAAGTTCTAAAGGTTTAGAATTTTTGGCATAAGTTTTGCTCTTGATCATTATACTCAAATTTTATTCTACATTAAATTCATGTTAATATAGTCCCTCTAGAATTTTAAAGGAAATTTAGAAATTTATCTCTAAGCTTTATTAACATTTTTAATTTCAATATTTATTTTCTATCTAGGGCATGATGATTATAATGGTGAATGTCTAGCATTAAAATTTGTTGTCTTTATATTAACAATGAGATTACATGTTCTATGATAATATTTCATGTAAATATTTGCAATTTTATATGAAACTAAGCAAAGTATCCTAAGACAGGTATTTCTCATTTTGGTCAAATGGCACATTAATTCATGACCTTGTTTGCTTAACTGAGTTTGAACTTGGTAGTATAGATGGTTACAGTATTTTCATTCCAGGGTTGCCAAGCTCCAGTGGGGAGCATCTGTGTCCAACTTGATTTGTTTAGGATCCCACAAGCAAATTCCCTGTTATGGGTGCCAGAAGCAGGTTTTCTTTTATAAATGCTCATCTTGAACTTGGGGTTAGGCAGAGATACATATTAGCAATTTTATGATAAGCTTGATTGAACTTGATATTAATTGTTCATTTTAAAATCTGTTGAAATTGCAACATTATTTAACCAGCAAAAATGGAATGAGGCTAAGATGCCAACAGCCCATTGTTCAGTCCTATTATTTTCAGCATTAGAAATCTGTATCTTTGTCAGGAATGGATGCCTTCACCTAGAAGGAATTTAGATTTCTTCTTTTTTTTTTTATTGTTTGTTGTTTATAGGGGTACAGATGTTTAGGTTACGTATGTTGCCCTTGCTCCCCCTTCCCCCCAAGTCCCAGTCCCAAGCGTGTCCATTTCTCGGAGGGTGCGCATTGCACCCTTTGTGTATGCATAGGAGGGGATGGATATATAGATTTCTTCTTGCTTGGCAAGGGCTAACTCCAGAAACGGGAACACTTTTTAAAAATGTCAGGAGTATATTGGAAACAGATGGGTATTCAACACCTACACAAAATGCTATGAGATAAAATGGGAATAACTGGATTTGATTTAACAAAAGATCAAACTTAAAATATCAGGATTCATAAAAAGGCCAAACTTTGCAATTTAGAAGGACCACAAATCGACTAATTAGAATTAAAAGTAAAGAGTTCTTCTTAACGCTGTTGTTTCTCTTGATATGATTGCCCATGATATAGGTATTGTTAACCTTGTTTCTGAGTCATGGTTTTTCTTGTTTTCTAAATCTATATAATGTTCTTTTTCCTGTCGAGGACATATTTGTGAGTTTGTGCTAGAATTGCTGTCACTCTTTTCAGGATTTTTAATGTTTGGGGTGATATGTTTCATCTTTAGAATTTGGGGTGGGGCTAGCTGCAGAAAAGTGTTTTGGTTGGAATGACCAGGCTCTGGATCTCAGCGGGCTTCAGGGTTGGAAAAGTTGAAGCTTACAGAGAGAGCAAATAAACATGGTCATCAAAGCTGAGAATTAAGATCTGTTTATTCACCTGCACATTTGAATTAAATCTCATAGCGATGGACAAAGCCACTTGACTTATTAAGATCCTGACAAAGTAAATTACTTTAGTCATGTTTAAATGTCCGTTTGTGCCTGTATTTAGACACACAGGTTGATGTAGTTACCATATAATGGATGGAGAAGATCTTGTGAATTTCTATACTGTTGATTTACCATACGGAGAAGGCCACTAGGATAGTTGACACTGGACAATGTTAGTTAAACTGAAAAGTCTATTCTAGGTTTGGGCAAGAAGCTTCAAATTATTAAAAAAATAAAATAAAATAACTCATGGGCTCTTTTTCTTCAGCATTGAGCAGTATTATGGCTGAAGAAGATTAGAGAAAGCAGGGAGAGAGCACTTAGGTTGGGTGTGGCTCCCACCACTTTTGCTTTAAGAGAATTCCTCACGTGTAGGGTTATAAAGATACCTGAGATATGGATTGGGGTAGGTATTCCGTAATTCATTCTCATTGCTTAAGTCTGTCAAGGTTCAAGTAAATAAAGCAGTGCTTTTAATGCTTTTAAGAATACCTTTTATAAAAAAAAATACAGGGCACAATTTGTTGACTCTACAATCTTTGTGGTCAAGATGAAAGTTGGCCTCTGATACATGAAAACAAAAGAAAAGGCCTTTAATTTATGTTGATTCTCTTGGTTCTATAATTCTCTTTCCTCCATACTTCTTACTAGGGAGTGTGGTTTACGGTGATAAAGAGCTCTTGGTTTAACTTTTGAACTGAAAGTAAGTATGGCTTCAACTTTAGTTTGTGATGACTGTGGGACAGAGAACCTTCTGCTTATGTAATTCTCATTTTCCATGAAAGTCTCAGGATTATAGAAAATTTCTAGAGGGTAGTTTATATATATGTGTGTGTGTGTGTGTGTGTGTGTGTGTGTGTGTATTTTCCACCCCCTTGGTTTTCCTGGATCTGGACAAGTTTGTGTCAACTTCTTGATGTAGGGACCCCATACTATAATGTAATGATAATTTGAATTTGGATCCCATACTTGGATGTCCTGCAGGCTTGGGGTTCTTATGTCTTTATGGTATGTTTTCTCTGCCCTGTGCTTACCCCCTTGGTGCCCCCAGTCCAGGGTTGGAATCCTCTGCTCTGGCCAGTTGGGACAGGGGGTTGTAGTACTTAGGTGCTAACAGCCCTCTCAACTCCTGTCAACATAAAGGGAGATAAGTGTCAGTTCTTCAATACTTGTTTCTTGGCCTGGATTCAGGACCTTGCCATGAATTCTACCTCTGTCTGATCCGGCATCTCCATGAGCCATTCAGTTTCACCTTCGAGCCTCAATTCTGCCTCTAAATTTGCGTATTAACCCTTTTTTAGTGGGAGTTGGGGAGGTAGGAGAGGAGGGATGCTTTGTCTAGTATATCTATGTGAGTAGAGGAGAAAGACAAGAAACATTTGTCCTTTCAGCATGGTATGTTGAGCAGAGAAGTTTGATCATATTCATATTTAAATACTTTTTTGTTTTTCTTTTACAGCTAGTTATGTATCAAATCCCATTTGCAAGGGTTGTTTGTCTTGTTCAAAGGACAATGGCTGTAGCCGATGTCAACAGAAGTTGTTCTTCTTTCTTCGAAGAGAAGGGATGCGCCAGTACGGAGAGTGCCTGCATTCCTGCCCCTCAGGGTACTACGGACACCGAGCACCAGACATGAACAGATGTGCAAGTGAGCATTTGACTTTGTCTATCCTGTTCTGCTGAATATGCAACTTAGGGGATGAACTAAGTTGGAAATTTTGTCTGGGAAAAAAAAGCAAGGTATATTTGTAATAGGCTGTAGAAATCGTCTAAGCTCGAACTTGGAAAAATGAGTGGAGTTGAACAGGAGCATTTTTACTTGATATTTTGAATAGAAGTATATCATACAGTGTTGCACATGTTTATTTTTTAAGATTACGTGGGTATTTTTTCATTACAAGGATCTCAAATACACTTGTTAGGCAGATCATTTATAAGGAGTACTTATTCAATGCTTACAAAAACAAAAAAATAAATTGCAAAGGTATTTAAATAGTTTATACTGGAAATGGTCTCTCTGGTTTACCACAGTTTCTACTTTTATGTGAGTTTGTAATACTGGTTTAGTCTAATCTGCAATTAAATATATGCATTTTAGGTTTCTTTAAGCATCATTGCTGATAAAGATGTAACTTTCTGAGTTTTAAGTTAAACAACTGTAAAAAAGGTTAAGGAATGGTATTTTGTACATAGGAATGAGGGTACAACTTTTCATATTTTAATCCAAAACTCACTTATAGAATGAGTCTCATCTTCTAGGTCAACTGTAGAAATTGAGGTTTAAAAAAATGAGACACCAAAGGAAGATTCCTTTCTTTAAGGAGCTCAAGTTTTAGGAAGGTGTATAACGGGATAAGAAAAAGGGGACCATGGCATAAAATGACAGATAGGTAAGCAGTTTAATCATAACTTAATGCAGTAAGTGCCGTATCAGTAGGCACATTCATATAACGAGAGTGATTTAATGATCTCCCATTAACACATTGTGAATGTGACTATTTTGCCGAGATGGTCTTGAGATAAGAAGGGAATTTTGAGTTGTGTCATCCAAGGATGATATTATTTTGGAAGGATGCAGAACTAGTGGAGGGTGGTTAAATAAATTCTGGAAAGAAGGAACCAAGTACGTAAAAAATGTGTTTGGGGAACAAGAAGTCTCACCTGGGGTGCTATTTGGCATTTTGGCAAGGCAAGTCTCTGTTTCATGGGACTTGTCCTACATTGCCGGACACTTAGTGTTTTTGGTCCCTGTCCATTAAATGTCCTTTGTGTCCTCAAAACACTGTGACAAGAAAACATGTCCCCAAACATTTCTAAAGACCTGGGAGAGCAATGCCACTGCTGGATGAGAGCCATTGGACATCATATGCCTCATGGGAGGTGTGATTGGAATTGAGGATGGAAAGGGAGGCTTGAATGCAACTGATAAAGGTGTGGAATCCCAGGCTGAGAAGTCTGCGTGTTATCTGGGGGTACCGAGAAGGCAGTGGACTAAAGAGATTACTTTATTTAGGATAATTCTATCAGAAATGAGGGAGACAAATTGGAGAGGAAGAAAAACCAGAGGAAGGCTGCTGTAGCAATTGCAGATTGGAAATCTTGCTCTGGTGAAAGGTTTGTGGGCAATGAGTTCCAGAGGCTTTCAAAATAGAACCAATGAAGTTTGGTAATTAATTGCATGGGGAGATGAAGGAGAATCAAAACTGATCCTAAGGTTTCTAGCTAAGGTGATGGGGTGAATAGTTTTGTCATTAGCAGAGATAGAAATATTTAGGCTTAGAGGAAATTGGGTCTACCTTCATTTCATAGAATTGTTTGGATTAATAACTAGAGGAATACAACTCAGAACAAGAATAGATGGCTAATTTTTGTCCTTAAGGTATATGATTTGGACTACCTAGTAATTTGTTTTTCATAATTTGTGAACTTCTGGAGGAGGGATAGGGACCACCTTGAAATGGATTCCTATTCAGATTGCTTTAAGACTGCCTGTGGGGGGTGATTTGGGTACATGACTATTCTGCAGGCTTTTTTACCACAGACTATCAGTGCACAAGGAAGATAAGGCAAGAGCATAGGTGGATCAAGGGATTTATTCCAAGTTCTGGAGCCAGCATTATATGTACTATGTATGAACAACAGACTGGTCATATGATGTATTACTCAACCTGGCACATTACAGGTGATTGAGGCTGCCATTAATAAACACGTAGAGACATTAGATGTAAACCAGGACTGTCCTGTGCAAACTGGTGTGATGGTCACCTCAGCAATACTTCATAGTGTATGGATGGAGTCTTCCTTGGAGACATACTCCTAGGCAGGAGTTAACAAGCACATTTTGGCTAAGTTGATTCTTTTTCTCAAAAATGGAAACACCAGTGACTATAAATCAGCCTTGGAAAGAGAATCTACATTTGAGAATGGGTTTGCTGTGGTTATACTTACTGTAAGTGAATGCAATCAATGTTGGAGTTTACTGACTTAGAGGAAATCGTTACTTATCTGGTACAAGCCTGAAGTGCTTATTAGCAAGACCCCTCTGAAGCAAAGCAAAATTGAAAAATTTTCTTAATTCTTAATAGATGACTTTCAGTGATCATGGTTCTTCCATAGCAACAATTGGCTTCTTTTTTTTGTGGCTACTTTGCATATATTGCATTGATATTTGTATTCTATTTAGAAGAAGAGAAAGATTTAAACTGGAAAAGTCATCATAGATTTAAAATTTGAAATCATATTCACTTTTTGTTAAGAGATTCTTGCTGGATGGTGGAGAAGCAAATTATACTTTCAGCAACAGTAGATTAAAAATCCTGTAAGTGAAATTAGCTCATCCATTTCCTAATCACTAGAATAAGATTCCAAATATAAAGCAATATCCTTCTTCTGAAGGAAGTCTTGCTCTCTGAAATGTTATCTGAGGTTGGCTTCTTCGTACACACAGCATAAAGCATATAAGATTCAACCATGCTTATAAAAACCAATTCAATAACCCTTTGAGGAATGTCACAAGTATATATACTAACAGACACTAGAAGCTGCCATTGTCCCTGATACTGTGTTAGGTGATATTTCTCTATTTTCTCTTTTTCTTTTATTGATAAACTTATTTACATAAAACTATATTTTTATATTGTTACACATTCTTTACAGAAAGCTTAGAAGGTATATAGGCCTTAATAAAAAGCAAAAATTTAAAAAAAAAACGCTTCTCAAAGATAACAAAAGTTAAGGTTTTAGCTTTTGTCCTTAACATTTTGTTTCTAGGCATATTTATGTCTTTCTCCCTTGCAAATGTATAATTTTGTAACTTGTTTTAATGAATTACAAACATTGTTTCATGTCATTAAATATGGCTGCATGTATTCTATTGAATGGACCTACCATAATGTATTTAACTAATTGCCTAACGAACATTTGCTTTTAGCTTTTACTATTATGACCAGTTCCACGAAAAATATCCTTATATATTAATATAAATTCTTGCTCTCTCAGATATTTTTACACATTTTCTTGATTTATTTTTGTAAGATGAACTTTTAGACGTAATACACGTTTTAAAGGCTTTTGGTGTATATTGTCAAATGGCCTTCTAGAAAAGCTGTGTCAGTTCATATCTTTGCTAATAGCAGATATTTTCTTTTGCATCTCACTGGCTATTAATGATTAAAAGTATAAAAATACATTTGTTTTAATATGCTTTGATACAAATGAATTTGGTCATCTATTATTCACATGAATATTTGCATTGTTGGATGTTTACCAGAATTCTCACCCCCTTTTTTTATTTGCATACCTTTCATGATCTTAGTAATTAAAACACTTTAAATGAAGTATGCAGAATTCTAAGTTCACAAATAATAAATGGGGAGTTTAATGAACTGTTACAAAATGAATATACACATGTAACCCCCGCTGAAGTCAAGAAAGAATGTTAGCACTACCCATTCACTGTTCTCTCCTCCTCTGGCTAACTGCTATCCTAACTTATAACCAAAACACATGTAAAATATTCTCTCTTCCTCTGGCTAACTACTGTCCTGACTTATAATCAAAACACATGTAAAATATTCTCTCCTCCTCTGGCTAACTACTATCCTGACTTATAACCAAAACACATATAAAATATTATTCATGGCCACACTATTCATACTAGCTACAAATTGGAAATAGCCCAATGTCCAAATGATAGAATATCTAAGAAGATATAGTATACTAATAAAAAGAAATATCAGTATACAGAAGTAGAAACAAATTAACTGCAGCAATGTGCAATGACAGGGATCAATCTCACAACATAGCGTTAAATGAAAAAAGCCATAAAAATAATACATTTACATATGTTTCAAAAATAGGCAAAACTAATCTGTGGTGCTAGAAGGCAGAATTTTGGTTCTTACTGCCATGATTTATTGAACACCTACCAAGTGCTGGCTTTAGTAGTAGGTACCTGGAGATACAATAATGAGTAATAATTAGTTTCTGCTCTTGAGTTGCTTATGGTCTAGTGCAGTGGTTCTCAACTGGGGTGGGTTTGCCCCTGAGGGGACATTTGGTAATGTTTGGAAACATTTTTGGTTATTACAACTGCAGGAGTGCTACTGGTGTCTGGTGGGTAGAGGCTGCAGGTGTTGCTAAACATTCTGCTGTGCACAGGACAGCCTCCTGCCACAAAGAATTACCCAGCTCAGTGTGTCATTAGTGTCAAAGCTGAGAAACTTTGGACTAGTGGAAAAGACAGATAATCAATTCAGTGTCGTATGTTGTACATGCTGCTAATTATTTAGCTTCCGTTTTGTGCCAACTATGCTGTTGGATGTACCTTTTCTCTTTTTTTTTTTTTTCCCCCAAACAAGTGTGCAAAGGAGATGTATATTTCTATTTCCTGGATAAAGTTAACCAAACTGGGTAAAAGATACTTCTTAAACCTGGGGCGGATTGCAGCAATGAAGGAGAAGACATTTATGAACACTGTGGGTGTTTTTGGAATTATTACAGGTAGAAAAGAAGTGTGAAAGCATGGAGTTACAAAACATCACCCATTGTTAAATAAAATGCAGGTGGTTGAGCACAATTAATTTCACTAAGCAGAAATGATACTAGTCATGTTGGTGAGACTAGATTATGACAAGCTTTATGTGATAAATTTAGGAAGTTTAAACATCTTCCTGAAAGCCATAATTAGTCAGAGAAGGATTTCAAGGGAATGACCAGGTTGTAAGGTTGTGGATTTCAGGAATTTTTTTTTTTTTTTTGGCAGCATAAAAGATGAGTTAGAGGGAAGTCAATAATGAAGGAGCAAGATCAGCAATCTAGATTTAAAAAAATAAGAACTGGTTCCTCAGTTAGACCCACCATGGGCAATTTATCTAAAATTCGAGTGTTATAGTTCCTTTCTTCCTTACTCATCCCCCTTCCATGTTTCCCTTCCTTCCTCACCCCTTTTCTCCTTTCTTTAGCACTTATCAGTTAATTAACATACTCTGTATTTTACTTACCTGTTATATTGTTTAACTCTTCTAGAATGTAAGCTCCAAGAGGGGAGGGATTTTGGTCTGTTGTGTTCGGGTTCTTGATATGTATAATAGTGTCTGACACACTGTGGGTGCTCCGTAAGTATTTGTTGGATGAATAAGTGAATCAGAGTAGTTACAGTGAGGATAGAGAGGGAGGAATGGAGAGAGACATTGAGGATGAATCAATAAGACTTGGTAATCAACTGGAGGATGTTGGATGAAGGTAAAGGGTAAAATTAAGATGAGCTCACAAGCCAAAATCGTAAGAGTTGAGAGTAGAATTTATCAAGGAATACAGGAGGAAAAAACATATTTATTAGAGAGAATGGTCATGATGGTGGAATGTTTGATTTGGGGCATGTTGAGCTCAAGGCCATCTGAGACATCCTGGTGAAGATACCCAGTGGGCAGTAACACACAGGGGCTGGAGCCCCCAAGGGAGGTCTGAACTGAATCATTGAAACAAAGAGGAGACTATAGACTGAGGGGGAGAAAAAAGTTCTGAGGATTAAACCCTAACAGATGTTGACATTTAACAGCAAGCAGAGAAAAGCTGGTAGAGGAGGCTGTGACCAAGTCACTAGGAAAATAGAAAATCCAGAGGATGATGTCTCAGAAGCAGAAATAGGAAGGCTCGAGAAGGAGCAAGTGGTCAATGTCTGAGTTGTGCTGTTTAAACAAAAAAGCTGTTGACCTTTATGAAAGTCATTTCACTGTTTTAGTTGGGGCACTATCCTGATTGCTATGGTTTGGGGAGGTACAAAGAGTCATAGGGAAGCAGCCATAGTGATTGTATACACTGTTCTCTTCCCTGTGAAGTTTATTTAAAGAGTATCTGATGATAGCTAGAAGGCTCGCAAATCAAGGAGTCAGAGAGAGAGTAGTGAGACTAAGTGAGTAAGAGAGTAAGGCATACTTAGCACTTTAGTTTTCGAAGTGCTTTGACCTACGTCTTTTTATTTGCACCTGGAAATCCTACATGGGAGTTAGTAGTATCCCCATTTACAGAGCAGGTAACGTGTTCTGAGAAGTTTACTGACTGGCCCAAGGATTGGCTGCCACTACATGATACAACCGAGGCTATCTACTTTATCGTCAAACTAGGTGGGCAGGTACGACAAAATTACCTTAAACAGAGCTGATTAAAGATATCAAACCTTGTGGAGTGACATTTTTGAGTAATACAAGTGGAAGGATCCTCCATGCAAGGATGTTCATCCTGGGACACAGGCCAGGGGCAGATCCCAGGTGCAGGGATGGAGGCAGAGGTGGTGAGGGGAGATTGTGGAAGTTCTCTTCTAATTGCCTCCATTTTCCTCAAAGAAAGGGAAAGTGAGCCTGAGAGCTGAAAGTGAGGAAGGAGGTGCTGGAGGGCTTGCGGAGAGAGGAGGAGAGTAGGAAGGACAAGGGGCTGGACAGCATGATGTGGCGACAGCAGCCCACAGGACCCACTGGCATTTTAAAGTAAGGCCAGAAGCTAGTGGGTAACTTTGACAACATCCCTAACACAACTGTTATTCACTAAAAATAAAACAAAGACTAGTCAGCAAGGTCGTGGGATTTCATTGTCCAGCTATATCCAGCTGTTGTGGGTATGACCAGGGGAAGAGCAGGCAGGTGAGATTTAGCTGGGTCGGAGTGCAGGGGCTGGTAGCATCGATGGGGTTAGCACACTAGGGCCCATGGCAAAAGAGACTTTGCAAATGTGATTAAGGATTTTGAGATGGAGAGATTATTCTAGATTCTAACTGGGTGGGCCAAAGGTCATCATAAGAGGGAGATGAGAGGGTGACAGACGTGACGACAGAGCAGAGGTTGGAGGAGTGGAGGGCAGGCTACAAGCCAAGGAAAGCAGGTACCTGTAGAAGCTGGAAAAGTCAAGGAAACAGATCTCCCCTTAGAGCCATCAGGGCTCCCCTCGTAACCCTGCCGACAACTCGATTTTAGCCAAACATAACCCACTGGGACTTCAGACCTCCAGAGAATAAATTTGTGTTCTTTTACCGCCGTCCTCCCACCCCCAACAAAAAGATATCAAACGGTAGCACTAGGTATAAACGTTATGCCAGTTTCAGCCAAAATACATTGTTTCATAAAATTATTCTCTTCCTTTTTTTCCAACCAGCTCTTTCACAAATCAGTGCCACAAGAGGCAAGAAATTAGAAGCTTATTAAAATAGGATGGAATTTTGACCTATTGGCAACTGATTAGGAGTCATCTTTCTTGATTTATCCAGTGTAAAAAGTATTGAAATAAAAGTGTTCTCATGTCAAGATAACTAAATTCCAGCATCTTCATACTCTTCTGATGTTTGTCTTATGCGCACAGCCAGATTGTGTATGTAAGACATCACTGTGCCTCCCCAAGCTTAAATATTACCCGTTGCTGTTTTCAAAATGAAACTTTTTTCCTTTTTCCGTCAAGTGCCCCATGGATTTGAGTAATTCTCTAGCCCTAGGGGTCAGTGCACTATGACCTGGTTGCAAAATCTTGCCTATTCTCTATTCTGTAGGGCCCTGTTATCTGTTCTAAGAATAGCTTTTAGATTTTTAAGTGGTTGATGGGCGGGAATCAAAAGAAGAACTATTCTGTGATGCTTGAAAATACTAGCTTTACATTTCAGTGTTGATAAATAAAGTTTCATTGGAAAACATCCACACTTAGTTATTTACATATTGTCTATGGCTGCTTTTGTGTTACGACAGGGATGAGTAACAGAGTTTAGACAGATACCGTATGCTCTGCAAAGTTTAAAATATTTACTATCTGGCTCTTCACAGGAAAAGCTTGCCGACCCTGCTCTTCTAGCCTATGTGGAGTGTAAAGGGATTAAGAGATTCTTCTCATTTTCCTTGGATGGGGTTGAGTGGAGGGCAAGACATATATTAGCTTACATACGATTTTCCATTTAGTTGGGTGGAGAGTTCTGCATTTTCCGACATTTGGAAAAATTCAGCTAAGACTCAGGTCTGAAGTTTGTTAAACGGCTTTGGTCCCACCTTTATATAAAAGGGTGACAAGTTACCAAAAAAGGAAAAGCACAAGGAGTAACCAGGACGAGAGATCTGCTACTGGCAGAAATTTAAAATCTGATATGAGATGTTAATTTGGTTTATAACTTCTAAAACTTTTCATTGTTATTACATTCCTTTCCTATTTTATTTTGAGGTAGTTGTACTCCTCTGCCCTCCCTAAATGGAATAGAAAAGCCCTTTAAACACCTAGCATTGGATTCCCAGCAAATGTCTTCCAAGTTCTGATTTTATTTGTTTTGAGAATGATTTCAAATATGCATCACTTGAATATATGAGAAATAAAATCAACATTTTAATTAATATGTTGACTTCATTATTGCTTCATGATTTGACCACATGGTTTTACACAAGCCTCAGTGTTTCTTCATACTTTTTTGTGTGGGTGGACAAGATATAGCATTCAAACATTGAAATACTGCACTGAAGCTACTAGCAACATATTTCACAAGTTTGAGTTTTTGTGTTTTTAAAAAAACGAACTGTTGCAATATTTTAAGTTAAAATGAGTTGGGAGAAAAAAAAATTTTGACAGCATATATATCCTTAGAAGTTGAAATAAAGGGTCCTATGGTATGTAAGGTAGAACTCTACAGTTATTTGGAAAACGATGTGTAAATTTCTGGATAGAGTCCATTCATCCTACCTAATTGCAACTGGAGGGTTAAAATGACTGCTGAGGCCAGGACTTTACTGTCTAAAATGGGTAAGGCAGGCACTTCCCACTCCTCCGTGGTAGTGAAGGGAGTAGGGCACAGACAGAATGTGATTTCCATCCCACTCTCCCCAAGGTCAAAATTGCCTTTAAATCTCACTTTTCTAACTCCTGATTCCTAATGTTCAGAGCAAATTACTTTCCATGTAGGTGCTCAACAAGTGATTATAAGCAGTTTATTAAGCTGCATGACCTAAACAGGGTAAAACTACTGTTTACTATAGATAGTGGGCTTTGGATAATGCTCTTTGTTTGAATAGTGCATATATATGAAATTTATTGAAATTATATATATTTTTTCCATGTGCAGTATCCTATTCGAGCTTCCTCCCATCCACTATCTTGGACTGCCATCTTTGTTGCTAAATTTTAAAAATGTTATTGTTGATAAATAATAGTTGTACATATTTTGAGGGTACATGTGATATTTTGATACTTATATACAATGTGAAATGATCAAAATCAGGGTAATTAGAATATCTATCACCTCAAACATTTAACTTTGTGTTGGGAACATTATAATTCTTTTCTAGCTATTTTGAAATACTCAATAAATTGTTACCGTAATTTCCCTACTGTGCTATCGAATACTAGAACTTATTCCTTCTAACTGTATTTTTGTACCCCTTAACCAGCTTCTTTTCCCTCCTCCCCCTCCCCTTCCTAGCCTCTGGTAGCCACCAGTCTACTCTTCACCTCCATGAGATACACTTTTTATGCTCCCAC
The DNA here is from genome assembly GCA_004363605.1 of Indri indri. Lineage (NCBI taxonomy): Eukaryota > Metazoa > Chordata > Mammalia > Primates > Indriidae > Indri > Indri indri. Next base: position 148,196 of record RJWJ010000805.1, on the reverse strand, counting down.
AAAGCCCACAGCCCTGATGACATCAAGAAATATTACAAAAGAAAATAGATTCTTTGGTGTGTCTTTGAGGTCATAGTAATGCTGGTTCTGCATCATCACTCAAATAGTTTAATTGTAAATATGAACCATTGAATCCTAAAACCTCACTGCCTCACTGACTTCTTCTCTTTCTTTGCTATATATAGAATTCCATTTTCACAGTTGGATTAAACAAAGGTTGATTTTTTTCCATTTTTAAATTTTTCTTGTTTATATGATTGGCCATGCTGAGACAATCAATAGAGAGATGGTTCTTGTCATCTAGATTTAGCTGGGAAGGTAAACAAAACAAACTTTCTCAGAATGTCAAGTGCCCTGAGAGCGCTGTGGGACCAAAGGGAGGAGGTGGGGGGGGGGATAATTGTGTGATCTTTGGCTTCTCTCAGTTTGTCTTCTCCCCCTCCACTCAGTTTGTTGATGCTATCGATTCATTGTAACTTCTTTCCCCATTACTGTTTCCACTTAGAATGTTGAGCTTTCCCAACTTCTCTCTCCTTGCTTCCAGGAAGGTTAACTTTCTGCAAATATGCTCTCCTTAGCTCACTCATACTTTCTGGTTTAGAGTAGGTAATTATTACCCAATTGCCTGCCCGTGGATTTTTCCCTACAGTAGATGAAGATCCCAAGAGGTGTGGAAACCTTGCTTTTTCATCTGTGCTTCTAGGTATCTATCCACCAGGACGCCTGGCCCCTAGGAACTTTTACCAGTCTAAATGGAGGAAACAAGGGACCATTTTGGCCATACTCTCATGCTCAGGAATCTATGGGGACCACTCACTGCTAGTCAGAACAAGCCTGTAATCTTGAACCTAGCTTCGTTTTCATCCATTTTAATTGTTACTTAAATCACACAAAGTACAAATAATTTGTAAGCTCCACCCACAATTTCTAAGCCCAGGTAACCATCTCCACCAGCTCCCCTGCTAAGCCACTCTTCACTGGGCCCGTCACACACCATGTGAGTTTTCTCCATCACCGTATGACCGTAGCCACTGTTGCCAGGACTCTGCTTCTCCTGCCTCTCTCAAATTTGCTCATCTGAGGTTCCAACTTCCATTGCAGATATCACCTGCCTGTCTTTGATATTTACATTCTCTAGTACAACTGTTTTCAGGTGTTTAACTGTTGGTTCTTCCAGTATGATTTGCAGTTCTCTACAGCAAGTATGGCTTTTTTAATATTAGAAATACTTACAATGCATGTGCAGCCGATCTCACACTAAGCATTCAAATATTAAAGAAATTGAGTTTTTAAATGGTATTCATGTTTGTTCAACTTGGCAAACCTTAAAACTCCACTATGTGCCCAGCACTATTAGGAGTGGGGAATTCACAGATTGAAAAAAACAAAACTTTAATGGCAGAACAGAAATCAGTCCCTTTTTTCTAACATACCCAGCACATCCCTCTAATATCTGCCGTGTTACGTTGTGATGTTCTGTTGCTTCCTTGTGGCCTCCCTCTTTGGCTTAGCACCTCTAGGGTAGGGAATGAATATTAAAGGTTTAGGTTCTGAGGGTCTGGCACACTCCCTGGCACATACTAGGTCCTTAGGGGATGTTTGGAATGAGCCGTTGAGCTGGACTATAGTATTGTTTGAGAAATTTGACATTAGAGCCTGTATGGGATGCTGTGGGAGGATAGGAGAGAGGGTACCGAGCCTATTTTTCCATTTCTTGGCCGGGGTAAATCCTTTTTGCCAAATTACAGTCCTGTCAGACTGCATTTGGACACTATTTCACTTGGACAGTAATTTTACTTAAACCAATATTGGCAGTCCTCACTTGGTGGATTACATTTTTGAGGAGGCACTGTAATTTAGAAGCATGTAAGTTGGCTAAACCAGAGTCTTTTATTCTGAACAAGGACTTAAAGCTCATATTTTTATGGAAAAGGCTTATGTTTAATAAATTTTGATATGCCTGTTTTCTTATGCAATGTGAAGTTTTCTAAGGTTTAACAATCTATTGTACGATCCCACTGGTGTTTTAATGGTGTTTCACTCATTTATTTATAAGATTTACATAGAGATTGTGTAAAGTATTAACATATGGATGAAACTGTTAATACTGTGGCTATTTCTGGGGAGTAGGCCTGATAATGCCATTCAGGTGAGACAGGATTTCTATATTTTTTTTAAACCTTCCGTATTGCTTTGAATTTTTATTTGTAATGAGAATGTTTTACTTTTATGTAAAACACTGAATTAGAGTTGATATGAATCCCAATTAAATTATAATAACAAGCTTAAGCAGTTTTTGGGAAGTGGTTACAGGCTAGGGGAGAAAGTATGGGACCACGAGTCCCCGAAAGGAGTGTTTTTTCCAAAGCAGAAGAGTTGCTTCCTGGAGAAATGGCTGAGTGGAGTTAGGGGGCTGCGGCTGCATCTGGAGCTGGTGAGGAAAGGTTTTCAGGTGCCGAGGCACATCAAGGAGACTTTCCGGGCTCGGTGGCTTGTGCAGTTCCTGGCTGTAAAAAGCCTTGGGATCGTAGGTATTTGTGATTAGATGAGTTCTGTCAGTGCCGGCTCCTGAATGCAGGGGCCACCTGCGTTGGTTTTATGTCACGGCAAAGAGTGACTGAGACCAGGAAAGGCCAGCAGAGCTTCTTCAGGTGTTAGGACTTGGCACCAAGGAAAGCTTTTAAAAAATGGTTTATTGCATAGACAATATTTTTAGCTTTTTTTCCCTTATGATTTGAGCGAAAGAAAAGCACTATTGAGCATATGAAAACAAAGGCTACTGGCAAGAGATGGTTAAATGAATGTGTATTTTGAAAGTTACAGCAGGTTCATCATTATTAAGTAAGGGGTATATTTTCATGAACCCAGATCTGAAAAACTTTGGGGTGGCATAATATGTCTTTTGTTTATTCTTGCCTGTTAAAATCAAAAGGGCTTATTTCATAATGTTAATACAGTGGCTTTTTTGGGTCAACTTAAGTATGTCACAGATGTATATTGTAGTAACTTTTTCTGTTACTTTTATTACATAAACATTTTATAATTATGAAAGATTTATATGCTTCAGCAATATTATTTTTAACATTTCAAAATTCTACCATCACCTTCCCAAATTAACTTCTCTAAACTACTTCATACGCATGAACACATACATGCATATATGGCTTTATTGTATCTCATATATCTTGCAACTTCCCTTTTTTTTAAACTTAACAATAGGCTTTAGAGCTTTTTCTGGGTCATTACTTATAATTCACCTTGTGCTTTTAAGTGGCTTTAGAATTCTACAATTTGAAGGTATCATATTCGTATTCCTCTTAAATTTGAGAACAAATAATTAAGCTTTCTTCTAGCAGATTTTTGCCTGAAGAAGTCCTGAGGGACTTTACAGAGAATGATAGGTATTTCAGAAATTCACATTCTGTAAACTGGTATTAGGAGCATGGAATGAAAGGAGGAAAAGGAGCTCCGAGTAACAATAAAGATCAGCAGAGGACCTTGTAAAATTAATTCCAAATGCTTATTGCTATAACTTTTTGGCTGAAAAGCTTATTGGTGTCAGCCATATTTTAAAGAGAAATCATACCTTATATAGATAACAGCTGATTTATGAAGTGTACAGTGCTCTTTTAAAAATATAAATGCTTTTTCTCCTCACCCTTTAATTTCTATATTATCCTTTGCAATGCTTATCATTTCTTGGAAAATAACTCTCAATAGCAGAAAGGGCTGCTTGTTTTTTTATTTTTATTTTTTTAAATATAGCAAGAAAACTAACAATTTGTGGACATAATGGTCATGTATTTTGACCATGATTAAGAGGCTACTGACCAGCTATAGACCACTGTTTTATTCAAATATAGGTTACAGCACTGAAGACTACAAATGAACCTTCCATGGAGTGATAAACTGTTCTTCTGTGCCTACCATTTTTTCTTCCCTCCCAAAGGAGCAATGTTGTAATTTGTCTGTGGACTTTAACCCACACAGAGTTGTTGTTTCAATTGTAAATTTGGTAACATTTTAGAAGTTGAGTTATCTTCCTCATGGCGGTAATTTAATACATGAAAACCTGTTTAGACTCAAAATTTGTTTGCATTTTTTTACCCCATTATTATCTCTTTGCTTACTGGAATTGTATATTTTAAAGTTCTTCTGAATCCTAAAGCACCAAATATAGTTTTTGAGTCTTGTTAAATGAAGAAATATGTCCTGGAGTTTTCATAGCACTTTACATGCTGTTAATTGCTGTCAGTTAAAACTGTTACAAGTAATAATGTACTATAATCTGTTGAAAACCTGACCTTTCAATTTACCAATCCTCCCAAACTTCTTTCCTTTCTTGTTCTTCAAGAGTAGTTTAGAGTGTATTTATTCTCACCTGTGCATGCCAGCGATCTCTGGCCCAAATGTTGACTGGCCTACCAGGGAATCTGGCCTAGAATACAAGCCTACATTATGGCTTCTTTTTATCCCATGTTGTAATATACGTGGTTTAGTGGAAAGATACATGTTTCTAATTCACTGTCACTTTTATCTGCAGACTACCTATTATGAGCCAGTCAAGTTAAATATATTACAAATCCCTACCATAGTCTCGTAAAGTCAGTGATATCCCTGTTTTATACAGGAAGGAATAGAAGCTCAGAGAAGTATGTAGTTGTCGAGAGTCACAGAGCTGGTAAGAACAGAGCTGGTATTCAAACTCAGATCTAGCAGACCTGAAAGCACCTCTGTTTGACAAACTGTTCCTAGCAGACATCAATTAGAGAGTTACAGAGAATGGATCTAAAAGGCAGATGGAAGGGGATGGGTAATATCATACCTACTGGGTGCAATGTACACTATCTGGGTGATGGGCACACTTATAACTTTGTCTCAAGCAGTACAAAAGCAGTCCATGTAATCAAAACATTTGTACCCCCATAATATTCTGAAATAAAAGAACTTAAAAAAAAGGCAGATGGTTTTTGGGGCTTTCAGAATCAACTCATCCACTACTAGCTATGTGACTTTCTCCTAGTCTCAGCTTAGTTGCAAAATAGAGATTCTACTACCCACCCTGTAGTATTGTTGTGAAGTTTCAATGGAAATGTATATAAAGTCTTTGACACATTAAAGGTTTTCATTAAAATGACCTAAACTTTCCCCTCCCCATTCAAGTCAAATCACCTTCTGATGAAAGTAGATGCCAACATTGACCAGTGCCCTAGGTATGCGAGGTCCCCAACCCCCGTGGCCATGGCCTGGTACCGGTACGTGGCCTTTAGAAGTCCACCTGTGCATCACCGCCTGAGCTCCGCCTCGCTGCCGCCCTCCCACCCATACACCCTCTGTGGAAAAATTGTCTTCCATGAAACCCGTCCCTGGTGCCAAAAGGGTTGGGGACCACCTAGATAATAGACCATTATTTAAAAATGTTTTCAAAATTAAAATTTCTAACTAATTTCCTATCCCCAAACACTGATTACTGTGTTCCCATTGTGCTTTCCATTGTAGGTCTTCTGAAGGACAGAGCAGATTTCATTCCTGGCAGCAATGTAATTTGTAGTGGGGGTGTTTTGTTTTTCTTTTTAATTTTTTTTTGTTTTAATCTATGTGGAGTTGCAAACATTTCTAAAGGGTCTTATGCTGCATGGGGCCCAGTGCTGGCATTCTTTCTTAGCTTATTGATGTGGTGAGCTGTTGGAAGAGGTAGGGATGATTTAGAATGAAATAGCATTAGGAAGCAAATGAGTTGAACAATATTTCTCTGACCATGAGAATTTCAATTGGGCTAACCAGTGAGTTTGTGACGCTTTTATCTGCAAAACAGGTAAATTTCTTTGACTGAAACTTTCTCTTTTTCTCTTTAAAATTGTTTTCAGGATGCAGAATAGAAAACTGTGATTCTTGCTTTAGCAAGGACTTTTGCACCAAGTGCAAAGTTGGCTTTTATTTGCATAGAGGCCGTTGCTTTGACGAATGTCCAGATGGTTTTGCACCATTAGATGAAACCATGGAATGTGTGGGTGAGTACTTCTTAATGGAACTCTCAAACTGTAACTTTTAACACCTGTTTCTTGAAACTCTGCTGAATATATTTAACCTAAAAACAAATTGCTTCTCTTGTTAGTTGGAACTGAAAATTAAGTTCTTTGCTGATTTTCTGAATTCTTTAGGCATCATGACAATGAATAATCTCATATATTATATCTTGCTACAAAATCTGTTGTGCCAGTTGCTAGGTTAACCTATTTACTTGCTGATAAAGGTTTTTATCATCTGTGTAGTACATCCATTTCTTATCTAATAAATCAGTAACTCTTAGAGAAAAACACTTTGTTTAGAGAGAAATTTTTCAAGCAGTGCCATGTCGGTTACCTACTTTATTGCTGTTGCTATTTATATGAATTTGGAGCTTCTTTCTTAGCCATTCATGTAAAACAAACAAAAAATCAATTGAAAAGAAATTTTTTGTACCAAGTATCTTTTGTTGGTTGACTGCATGTTGCAAAGCACATTAAAACAAGTTTACTACATAGAGACCTAGAATGCATAATATACACATATATGCTATTTGTGAAAAAATAATTAGAAATACACATTTTATAAATGTTCTTCTGGGTGTTAGTAAAATATTTTGGCATTTTTATACCCCAGATTAAAAGATAAAGATTTGTCAGTGGGCACATTTTGATGAATGCCTGAATCTAATTCATAGTTATAATGATGTGTCCCCCTTCCCCTGCCCTGAGCTTTATTTGATATTATATATTTGATATGATACACAACAGAGCTCTGTTATAAATTAGACTTTTCACCCCTTGAAACAGACTTAAAAGTTGACCTTTTTTCTATTGAAATATTGCTGAAATAGTACACTTAAGTGCCCATTTATGTAGGTGACACTCTATTAAAAATAAAGTCACTAGAAGAGCATATTCAGAATGCAGAATTTTCTTTTGAGAGATAAGACTCATACCCATTACAAATGTTCAATGGAAATGCTGGTGAAATCCTTAACTATAAACATATTACAAATAGAGTCCTATACATTCCCCCAAATAAAAATCTGAAATGGCTTTGAAAAACATCTAAGAAGAGCTATGATGCCGATGAAGTGCAGAAAGCTGAAATATTAATTGCATGTGGACTTGGGGTTCGAGTCTTTATCCACTATTGTGAAAGGGCTTTTTTTGATGGTGAAGTTGATGAGGAAATTTCACTTGGCATATCTTTATCCTTTTCTTCCCTCCTCCACCTCCCCAGGGGTTGGGGGTAGCTTACTTTTCCACTACCGTGGACTCACCAAAGGAGATGCTAAAAGCTTTTAGATATCTAGGAAAAACATACGTTTTCAAATATCTGATCATGTTTGTTTACTTTTCAAACTGTGGTAAGGTACAACACCAGCACATAGGGAATAAGAAATACATACTGTGGTTTCCAGACACCTGTTGAAAGCATAGAGCAGTTAACCAATGTGGTATCAGAAAATGCAAAACAAGTTCCCCATCATTTTCACCAAGCATTTCCAAAATAAAACATTTTTGTTTATTTCGATTAGGGGGACATTCAGAATTAATTAAAATTTTTGTCTTCTGTCATAGTGTGAAATAGTGTCTTCTAATTTAGGTTTTTACCCTTTGAATCTTTTAAAGATTATACATTTCAGTGTCATTAGAATTGACCAGTAGCATCCTTCAAAACAGTGAACTAAGACAAATGGAAAGTAACAGCTTTCTAATGCCTTATGAGACATCTGTCTCCTTATGAGACATTCGTAGGTGCAAGTATCCTATGGTCCAAAGAATTAAAGTTCCCAAAAGACAAGTATAGATCTTTGTGGGCTGTGCCACTTTTTCATATTGAAAAGGTAGGGGGAGTGGAGAAGCACTGCTGTATAAATCTGACGACAGCGGAGCAAATGGGTACAAAATTGTTATCTGTGTTTGTGGTTTTTTTTTTTTTAATCTTTATTAGAAGGATGTGAAGTTGGTCATTGGAGCGAATGGGGAACATGTAGCAGAAATAATCGCACATGTGGATTTAAATGGGGTCTGGAAACCAGAACACGGCAAATTGTTAAAAAGCCAGCAAAAGACACAATACCATGTCCAACCATTGCTGAATCCAGGAGATGTAAGATGACCATGCGGCACTGTCCAGGAGGTAGGTTCGAATATAATCACTACCGCGTGCTGTGTGCGTTCCGAATGCTTCCCCTCCCTCCCCACCTTCCCTCCGAATAGAAAGTATTTGTCTATGAAGAAAACCTGATAACATTGTCGAGAGGATAAAATTCTGTTGTACTTATTTAGAAACAAATGCTGAAGTTGTGCAGAGTATAAAGTGAGTATTGCATTTACTTCCATGACACCTTAAAAATAATTTAGAAGAATACATAAGAAATGAGCTTTATAAAATGAGATTTCTAAAAGTGAGTGTTTTTTTTGTTCTATGTTTTTTTTTTCTTTTTTTGCAAATGTATCATAAAAGCGGGTTCTTATTTTCAGGCCTTTGCAGATGTTGCTATCAGGGGAGCAGCCAATTTTCAGTTGAGAAGAGTTTAGATTAGAAAGGTTTATGGAATCTGTGAAATCATCTGCATCCTTACTAATTGAAGATGACAACTTAAAATAAACTTGCCCAAACATTGGGAGGAATAAACGTTGTCTTAATGTTACCACAATTAGCTGTTTCTCTTTGTTTTGATAATGATTTGCAGAAAACAGCTACTGGTATGTGTGTGTTTATTCAAATCTTTGTAGTAATTGTGCTGATTTGCAGTAATTATTCTGTAATAACAGGATTATAAGAAGGGTACATAGCTAAGGTGCTGGCTGAAGCTGAATTAGTACTTTGAAATGCAATTCTTAGCTCTGTCACCGTGCCACTTAAAGCAGTAATCATTCGTTACCATTTATTGTATCACTAGCAGATTCTACATTGCCAGCAATGAGGTTGGGATTTTCTAGTGCACAAAATAGACAATGCAAAAAAGAAAGTTATATTTGGAAAGCTGCCCTATAAAATAATCATAACTTTTTTTTGCCTTCATTCTTTCAGTCGGGGCATAGCTTTTCAGCTTAATGACTATAGCCTGGAAAGAGAATATATCTCTGCTTAAAATGGGTTTATGTCCATATTATGCTGCCTCATAGAGAATGTCTACGATCCATAGAGAAAGACAAAACTTTTAAGACTTGAAGACTCCAGTCGGCCTTTGAGAACTATTAGATCCAGATTCAGAAGCTACTATTAGGAAAGCAGCTTTTCCTCTTGAATTAGTTTTGCTTTTCCTTACTGGGTCTTTGAAACCAAGTTTTTTTGGGTCTGCTTTTCACTAACAAGGATGGTTTTGTTCACTTAAACTGGGTATTTTTCAGTCAAAATATAAGAAAATATTTTCTTACAAAACTAATAAGCCACTTCTTGGATAGCTGAGAGCATTTAACCTGCAACCTTCTGCCTAAAAACAAACCTGATGTATTCAGGTATTGGAAATAAAGACTTTCTTTGTTGTATATTGTTTATATAACTAGCCCCTCCCCCCATTCCTCTTCCAGCAATGTGGTCCCCCAATTGTGGTGTACGTTAATAGCAAAAATTAAACTAAAAATGCACCTATAACAAACATGCTCATGTGTAACAAGAGCCAACACATTTCTCTCCCCTCCAATACTCTTTATTTTGACCTAGCCCCGGTCTTGCTTGAGAATTTTCCAGATAACAGCTAGATTGTTAAACTATGTTTATTGCATTTGTATTTTTTATGCTACCAACAAGAGTACATTGTCTTAATGGAATATAACCCGAGACTGTCAGCAATTTAAATTATGCCAAAACAAATGCTTATGTATAATCTGCTAATATTTTCTTTTTGACAAGTAAACCAGTAATAGACTCTGATTTAATTTGTATTTAGGTTTTACCAAGGTTTGTTTATTAGGAAAAAATAGCTATCGCTCTAATCCTTGTATCTACATTTTCAGTTTAATAAAATCAATTTTTATATAGCCTCTAAATTCAGCAGGTTTTCAAAGTTATATTGAAATGCTTTGTTCAAAAGGAATTAAAATATAATGTTGATAGAAATGTTAAATTATTCTGCAACAAAATAACTTCTGCTTACAAAGAAATGAAAACTAGAAAATTAGTTTTGTAACTTGAGCACCAATTGATAAAAATTGGCATAACTTCCAGTAGAGTATTCCACCTTGCCTCAGGTGAGAGAGGGAAAAGTTCCTTTCTTCAGTAAGTCACGGTGATTAATGGAAGAATGGAGAAGAAAACCACTTTATCCCTTCTTACATCTTGGTTTGATTTCAGTGATCTGGTTTGACAAACCATGCAAAAATGTAAGTCATAATCAGGTTGGGAATACAGGCATTTTTTAGATCTTTTCAACATATGTATGGATTTTTCTCCTGTTGGAGCCAATCTTAACCTGATTGCGCACAAACGCTGCCTTAACCGCCCTCACACTAAGGCAGCAGCACATTAAAATCAGCTGCTTTCGATTACTGAGAGGCATAAGTTAGAGGTCAGTGTAATGGAATAGTCACTAAAGTATAAGATATTACACTGAAAACTATTAAATATTAAATGGCTATAAGGGTTAAAAAAAAAACCCAAATAGTAATAATAATGCTCTAGCCTATTTTTTCCTTAACTTCCATATGCTTATTTGCTTTAAAAAAAATCAAAGAATATCTGGAAATGTCTTAAGTAGTGGATTGATTTACATTTGAAGTACTCAGTGTCCATTCCCAAAATTTTCTTTCATAGATTATCTTTTCTTTCAGTTTTGATGACATAACCTGTCAGATTTCTTGGACTTTTCCAACCTTATTTTTCAGGGGCTGATCTGGCGATCTGATGTCTGGGTCTCTGTATCCTGTCAACTCATTAATTCGGTGACCCTGGAAGTCACTTAACCTCTGTTGGCTCCATTTCCTCATTTGTAAAATTGAGGGTATTGGGGCAGGTGATCTCTGAGGTCCAGTCTAGTTCTAAAATCCTATAATTCTAGGATTAATTGCCAAAAGATGTGGGCAAGTTCTATGGTTGTTATCTGAAGGATGAGAAAGAGATTTGGAAGCCCAAGAGCATAGTTTCACAACCAAAGATCTGAACGCTTTCCCTGTAGTGGCACTGTGCCTTTGTTAAACCTTATACGTCGGCAGCTTCCAAACTTCTGCTTCAGAAAGGACTCTGCTTGGGTACTTTCAAAGGCTAAACAAGATTCTTCTTAAATCTGCATATGACCTATAGTTTAGCTGCCAATATAGCAGAAGGTATAGAGAATGAGAAAAGAGGGGAAAAAAAGGGAGCATAAAAGACCATAGGGAAAAAAAAGGATGGACAATGAGTGATAGAAAAAAATATTGGACAGTGAGTGTAGGAAACGAGTGAAGATAAGAGTGAACTACTTAAAAATGAAGGCTTGTACTCATTGCAAATATATAACTGTCTCCAATCCCCTTGCCCCCTCCCTGAGTATACTAATTAGTAAAATTAATCCTGTGGGGACTAATTTATTCTATTATAACCTGAAACTTTAAATGGAAAGAATTTCAAGTCTGGGCCACATTGTATGTTTGGCAATATCTTAATAGAAAAATATAAGCATGCTATTATCATATTTAAATGACATAAGTGGAAGAACAAAATCATGGTTGCCAAGGTATGATATTGGAGGATGCTCATGTATGGGGGAAAAATGTTATCTGTAGGAGGCTGTAATCTTCCACTCTTTCACAGGATCAACTAACATCATAACCTTAACCTGAAATATTCTGTCCTATCTGGATGGGATGCCTTGTTTTGTCACTTTCCATGACAGCTACTTTTAATTTATTCCATCAGATATTTGTTGAGCTCTGTACATACTAATCATTGCTCTAGGCATGGGATTGTTCAAGGAGTCCTTATAGAGCTTTTTCTAGCAGGAATAACTGCACAAATAAGTAAATGAGTGTGAATAATTTCATGTGGATACAAGGGCTGTGAAAAAAATAAAGGTTAGGGAGCTAGTGAATGGTTTGAGGGTGTACTATTATGTAGGGTGGTCAGGAAAATTGAGGAAGTAACATTTGATCAGAGATCTGAAGGACGGAGATATTTTGAAGATCTAAGAGATTCTTTGTGTGTGTGTGAATGTCCTTGATTCTCCCCCAAATTTTAGGGAAGAGGAATAAACTGAGCTCCAGGGCAGCTCTGACTGGTCCAAGGTGATACATAACAAGTCATTAGTGGGAGAGCCAAGAGTAGAACCACCTTCTTGCTGCCCAGGAAACCTAAGATTTTGTGTGCCGTTTCCTTGTTCCTTATGATAAAGATCAAAGATAAAGCCATGGTTGTCCAACATCAAAACACCCAACTTTTAACTAGTTCTCCTTCTATGCAGAAATATCATTTTACTTTTGCTCTACAAGTACTTTAAAAAAATATAATACCCTTCCATCACCACCACCACCTGACATCTTCCAATCTGGAACAGCGGGTGAAATGTACCCCAGAGGTCGTTGCGTGCTGCAGAGGATTGAGCCACGCGCTTGGCTTTGATTCGGCTGCGTGTATTAAGGTCCTCTTCTCCTTTAGAGTCATCAGTCCTTAGTTTGTAGGGGGAAAATGTGGCTTCAGGATTGTTCTTTCCATCTTTAGTCTTTCAAAGTTGGCCCTCTAGAGGGGGCTGCCTCGTGCTGAGCCACACCCCAGCGTTCCTCATTCCTCAATCTCTGGCTGATCGCTCCTCAGCCTACACGGAAGCCCCGGGTAATCTGAGCCCCGCCCCACATCTGTGCCCAGCATGGTTTTCTTTCTGACACATTTCAGCAGTCAGACTCTAAAAAGTAATTTAGGCGATGCTTTGACATAGGCTGGAATAGCTTTTTGTCTCTTGGTCGTGGCTGCCTCACCTTGCCATAGTGTGGTTGATAGTAACCATATAGCGGTTCTTGAAACTCTTTAGTCAGATTTTTTTAGTACCGTGGTAAAATTTAAATATGAAATTGCTACCGCATACTATTTCAACTTGAATCTTCTCATGAGAAGTTACCTGGTCATTATCTTTTTTTTTTTTTTCAAAAGTAGCTTTTCACTTGGTAGGAAATAATAGAAAATATTAATTAGCAACTTAGAGCATTAATCGTTGCTTTTTAAAAGGTAATAGTAATAATAACTCTCTAATCTATGTTTTGTGTACATAAACTGACAGCAACATGTGGACTAGGTATTAGATAATATAACTAAGGATGGTTGTAGATTGTGATGGATTAACCGGAGAGCAGGAAATAAACACATTTTCAGTAGGAAGGGGGGTCAAGAAAATATGCTTTGGACATATGTTCTTTGTTTCTCTACATTTTGTTTACATTTGAGTTGCAATTTATTTGGTCTGCTTTTATACATGCCAATCTCAAGTGTAGTTTGGAAGAGAGAGGGTAAGAGGATCTTTTTCTTTCTTTTTTTTTTTTTTTAGTGTTTGTCAGGAATGTCAATATTAAAATTTTTATATGAAGATGAGAGCTTCTAAAGGGAAATTCTTGTTGCTCTTGGATTTGTAATACTGAAAGCTTTATTATATTTCTTTGAAAAATCAATAATTTGAGTTAGTTTAAATTAAGCAAATAATACTATTTTCCAGGTACTCTAGATTCATGGAAGCTAATTGTAATGTTTATCTTTTTAGTGATTATAAACTGGTTTACCCATAAGTAGTTACTTTTTAAACGTTATTGTATAATTATTACATAAAGTTGTTTAACAAAGATCCATCTGCCTCCAAACATTTCTCCCCATAGATAAAGCATTTGCCCTTCCTCCTTCAGGGGTCTTCACGGTATTGTGGGAAGTGTCTGCTCCCTCCCCACCTCCCCTTTGCTGTTCAATTTTTTTACTTGTTTCCTGGAAAGTGGGCAGAGGATAACCATTGGCATGTATTAGTGGTGGTGGTAGTTTTTTTTTTTTTTTTCTCAAGCAATGATTGCTTTCAGATTTACGAATTCTCACATACAGGTTGGGGGCGGTTTGTAAGGGTCTGAGGAAGTGGGAGAGCAGAAGAAGTGGGCTCCAAGCCGAGGGCAGTCCTGGGCACAGACATGCAGACATAAACATCTACGGGGGCGCAAAGCACTCATGACGCAGAGACTTACAGCCTCTGAAGGAGTGGATATAAGACAACTTCTTTTTCCATTTTCAGCCTGTCCTGGTGCCGGCTTTGCTTGCTAGAGGGCACAGGGAGTGAGTGAGCTAGTGACACGAGCCACACCTTTGTGCCTTTCTCTACCGCTTCCCTTCTGGAATCTCCACTGGCTCCACTTCACTATTGTCTGGGGCAGCATGTACTAGTCTCTTTTATGGGTACTCGTAAAAAGAATTTCTCAACTGCACATGCCACCGAAGGGCTGAAGTTCTATGTGTAACAAGGCAAAAACAGGAAAATTCCAAAGGGGTCTTTCTTTTATGAATTTTACACGGCAGTAAGCTACTCTGATCTTAATATAAAATACATAAAACAATTTTTACAACACTCCAAAATAAAAACAACTTTAATAGGACACACATGGTGTCAGTGGTAGATTCCCACCCTCCCCCTTACTTACAGGAGACTTTTTTTCCCCTTATAAGAAAGTTTTAAGTAAATACCCTGATATTCCTTAGAACAACTTAGTCTCCTCATCAGACACCTCTGGGGGATCTTTTAATGGTGTTGATAAAAAGAGAGCAGGCGGTTTGCTCATTTAGATTTCCTGTAATACTTCTGCAGCTACTGGATTGACCTAGAGCTGTACTCATGGATATCCTCCAGGATCGGAAGGCAGAAAGAACCTTGGAAAGAATGACAGAGTTTCACAAAAATCCCAGCATGATTCATGCTGTCATCACACAGAAGTGGTTAAGACGATAAAAATTACTTTGTGTAACACAGAGGTGGTAAACGTTTTTATAATTAATTTAACCTAAAACTGTAAAGGCAGTTGTTTTGGCTTTACAACTGTCCTATTTATGTGACACTTGTACCTAATGTTTCTGTGTGTTAATATTTACTTGTACGTGAGGACCTTAGAAACTAGGCATAAAATATTTGAACTTGTCAAGAGACATTTAATAATTGATGCTATGCCCTTATATCCTGACCGTTACTCAAAGGACTTGGTGACAGCGTAATAGGATATATGCTAACATGGTAAAACAAAACCAAAACATGTAAAAGATCAAAACCAGGAAAATCTTAAATTAGAATGAGAGCTCAGGACTGATAAAGAATATAGGTCATATGAATCCATGTTGGTTGAAATAATTGAGCCAAAAATTTGACTTTAGGTTTGCTACCAGGTAAAGGGGAAAAGTAGATGTGGTTCTTTAATATTAATTTAAAATAAATGATTATAAAATATAATAATAGCTTTTGGAGGGAAAAATCAAATGTATGTATACATATGCAATACATATATGCATATACACATACTGTATATATACACACATGAATACTCATTCCAATTTTAGACACATTAAATTATGTACATGTGTGGTAGGGGGGAGGTAGGACTTATATCAATCGTAGAATTGAGGCAATGAATGATAATTCTCACAGAAAAGAAAACATTCTAGCTCTACAGGGAGACAAACACTATACAGACTTCTGCAGAATTAAACAGATTTCTCAAATGAGGAATCACATCCAGGAGAATAGGTGGGATGGTGAAAAATGTCTTCAACAATATCCACGTCCCATCCAGGTTTCCAGAAGGCAGAAGACAGCTTGGTGTTTACGCCTGAATGAAAGTGGAAGGTATGATTATGAATTGAATGTGACTCAGTAGAGGCATGAGGAATACAAAATCAGGACTTTTTATCTTACCAGTTATTTTTGACTGGAATCATCCAGTAAGTTCTTTTACTGAATAACGAATACATTTGGAACTTCACAGTATCTAGAGATAGTTTTTAAACTATGCAGATTTATTGTCATGGGGGGGACAGTCATCCTTTAAACTTGTCAATAAATATTTCTAGATAGTAAAATATCCTTAAATAAGATCAGGAGTTATATATGTAGATACAGAGTTATTTCTGATGATTATTTCAATGTCTGCACTAACATTTTAGATAACCCTTTCTGATTCTGTTTCTTCTCCAAGACTGGCCTTTGACCACCTTAATCTGTGTCAAAACTATTTGTTATGAGACAGCCAAGTGGATTTTGAGTAAATGCTTACTGAGTTGAATTGACTTTATTGAAATATATTACAAGGTGCCTTCTCATTTCTCTTTTGAACCTACTTCAAGATAATCCAGTGTTGGAGCTGGGATTTCAAGCAATCTGTGATGTTTCTATTGCAATGTTTGTAGGTTCATCAAATCAATTGTTGAAACATACGTTACTTTCTATGCTAAAGAAATGTAAAAATTGGGAGGGGGAGTGTTACAAACAAGATTTTATAGTCAAGTTAGGGAAGAAGAAAATGCACATCGCAAAATAACAAGCAAAGTTCAGTTTTTAAACATCAAGAAAGTATTGTTATAAGCAGTGATATTATGGGGGAAAAGTATCATTTTTAACTGTAGTGGCCAGGGAATGTTTCCTTAAGAGCAAAACTTATATTAGGAGGGGTGGGTAGAAAGCATGTTTCAAAAGGGAGATCATTTTAGACAGGACATTTTGAAGAGAGGGGTAGACACCAAAATGTGCCTCATGCATGAGAGGGCTGGGGGCAAATGAGCCGGCTAAAGCTTGGAGTTTTGAATGGCAGTTGCAGAAGCTCACAGCAAATGATAAAAGTTGCAGCCTGACTGTGAAGCGTGTCCGTGGAGAGAAAGTTTTGAATTTCTCCTTGTACACTTGGAGAGCCACAGGTGACTTCTGAGTGTGGAGGTATTTTTGTAGAAAGCTGATTGAAGATGGAAGTGACTGAATCAGGTGTAAGTAAGAGGCTCAGCTCTGCATCCCAGATTTGGGGCAGAGTGTTGAGCAGCCTGACTTTAATGGGAGAATTACCAGAAAACACTTATGGGTTCTGATGTTTATGCATTTTTCTGTTGTGCTTGCTTTTCTAAAGAGTGAAGGATTTTTGCCTTAGCTTACAAGCAGCTGTGACCCTTTTATCTCTTTCTGCCAATTTTCTAAGCCAGGCCATTCCCTAGTTTGTATTTGTGTGGTTTTTTCTTTTCTTTCTTTCTTTTTTTTTTTTTTTTTTAAGAAAAAAATCTAGGCACATTCTGCTTTCACCCTAAGTGAACTATATTTGTTTCTAACTACTGCTTTCATTTGCCATTTACCAAGATCCTTGGATGTATTAGTCCCTATTTTCTAGCTTGCCTTGTTAACCTTCTAATGGGCTTCCCTCACCAGCTTGCGGTACTTTGAAAATTTAAAGTACGCAAATCAAATATTATTCAGGACAAGGATGAAAATGCTTCTGCAAGGCCCAATTTCAATTGTAAAATCTAAGATAGGTTTTATCTGGCATGTCGGGAACTAGCAGCTGCCTGGAACCTTGGGTTGAGAAGGATTCTGAGTTAAGTCCTGGGTTCAGGAGAAAACTGTGTAGTTAATCAATTTGCAGCATTTGTGGCATAGGATGGGAAGCAATGTATCATGTATTTATTCCTAATTCTAATCCTTTAACCCGTTCTGCTCGTGACTCTTCCTGCTACCTTGGACATCTCTGACAAATAGTCATCTAACTTCTATCTTAAACCTATAGAGAAGGTGAATGAATGTTCGAAAAAAACAGAATGGAAATTTAAATGGAGCTTGAAATTTGGTATGTGCGGCTCCTAGCCACTTATTGGCTGAATGACATCAAGTTACTTAATTTTCCCGAAGCTTAGCTGTATGTGAAAGAGGGATGATACGGAACAGGATTGTTATGATTAGGAAAGGAGCATGTGTGCAAATGGATGAGTTCTTATTATTCTGCTACATTTCCTTGTAATTCTTTTGTTACGTATGCAGTATTTTCCACCCTTCCCATAGCTGGCTCACTCTTGCCTCTTCACTCTGTGTTGATTTCAGCCTATCTCACGCCTTCAACTATCATTTGGACAAGAATCTTCCATTAGGCTCATCCCACGGATTTGTCCACTGTTGGGCATCTCTCCCTAGATACCCTGCCAGCACGCACAACTGAGCTTAGCTAAACTCTTTCTACAACTCATTTTCCTGGGGTGGCCATACTTCCAAAGTCATCACTAGTCTTCCATTACCCAGGCCCTCAGCCCTGTCTTTGAATCTCTTCCCAATCTTTGCTTGGCCACCTAAAAGTGTGCAAACTAGAGAAGTTTACTTAATCTCTCTAAGCTTCAGTGTCAGCATCTATGTTACGGGGATAATAACAGAGGCCTGCTTCATTGGGTTGTTACAAGGATTAAATAACATCGTTTGTACCTTGCCTTACTGAGTGAGGCATCAGAAAGTATAAGTTTTTAAAAATAACTACTCACACAGTCCTGTGCTTGAGCTGTCTGTTCATCTTCATTTCTCTTGTCCCTATTCTACTCGAAGCCTCTTTATTCTTTTTACCTAGGATATTGCTGTAACTTCTATTGGGCAAATGGAGTAAAAGTTAATTTGCATTCCAGCTAACAGATGTGTCATTGTGTACAAAGCTAAATTTGTTTCACCTCATTTATAATGTAATCTAGGTGGCAAAATTGAAACAACACTAAGTTCTAAAATTGGTGGGAACAGCCATTGAGTGTCCTGATTAGCACAGGGGCGTAGTACAGAGCAAGCCTCAAAGGTTGAGAGGGATGAAGGTTGTAGGATGACTATGAAAGGTTAATAGTGGCTTGTGGAGGTGAGACTTCAGAATGCAGACCTGGAATCATGGGAGGATTGAATAGTGCAAAGGGGTAAGAGGCAAAGAGTGAAGATGGACTGAGCAAAAGTATGAGAAGGGATGTGTGTCATCTAATACTTATGTAAATATGGCTAATCTGTTGAAATAACGTGTCAGGGAGCAAAAGGGCAAAACACTTGGGCAAAAGGAGTAGAAATAAGGAGAAGGAATGAACTCAGGAAGTAATTCAAAATCTGTAAGAGTTGGCTACCAAATTGAGTCTCTTGGATTGGCCATTGCCAGAAGAATTTGACTTGATGAAGAATTATCACAGGGAAGAGGAAGTCTCTACCTGTTTGTGGTGATTCATTTACAAACCTCAAGCCTGGGTATGTGAATATTCAATAAGAAGCTAAAGCATGGGTAGGACATGATATATAGTGTATAACAGGTAAACTAGCTACCCAAGTCATAGGAAAGTCACAAGCCTAACCTTAGAAATGTGGGTATAGAGGTATAACAAATTTGGTGATAGGCGTTGCCTTTCTGTCTGTACCTGAAGATGTTTTTGCTTTGGAAATTCAATTCCTTAAACCCACTGTATATCGGTAATTAAATCTTAAGCAGAGGGTGAGACTCACAGAAGGGAAGGAAATTCGAGATCTAGATTCAGGCATGGTAAGACTAGATTCTGTGCAGGGTATTACGGTGTATGGGTTTTTCTCAGAGCTTGGGGAGAGGCCTGTCACGTAGGGATCTGGCCCCTCAGCCTGGGTTGAACAAGACAGCTTTATTTTTCTCTCTTTTACATGCTGGAGATTCTGTATGCATGAGTTTCCTTTGTAAAAAGAGCCTGTCTTCCTATAAAATAAAACTCTAAGATGCACTCATTTCATTCCTTCCTTTCTATGTTGGAAACTAGGGTGCCAAGAGGCTGAGTGAATTCCCTATGATGATAGTAGGTGGTAAAGACAAAGCTTAGTTCTTGCTTAGATGTCAAACCTAGAGGTTTTTCTCCCAAACAGCCTCTTTGTCTTTCAACCCATAGTAATCACTAGGACTTCCTCAGAGGTAATGCAATTAGGATTTTTTATGTCATTGTGTGTAACCTCTATGGTGATCGGGCTTTTATTTTTGCAGTGTTTCCTCTCAAAATAGTGGCCAGAAATTTTGCATGGATTCAATAACATATCCCCTATTCGTGGTGGACTCTGCAAGATTCTGTGGTGGACTACTACTACTAAAAACTTCTCTTTAACCAGTTTACAATCTTTCATTTGGGTATACAAATTATATTTAGTTAAATATGGTATAAGGTAGACAAGCACATGATAGTCCCCAAACAAAAAAAACTGTATCTTGCACTGCCTCTTCAACATTTATTCAGCAGCTATTAACTTCCCTTGTCCCTAGCAGAAAATCCTTATAGGTTTTATGTCTTTTCTGATTGCTTTTTTGGTGATATAATCCTATGATCACTTTTAGTCATTGATGCATCTTAATTTAGTTATTAGAATTTCCGGTCCAAGATAATGTTAATAGTAAAGGTCAAGGCTTATATTAGTAATAAGTCTTTGCTTATTAGACTTATAAATAGAAAATGTGCGACAGACTTTGGCTGATTTGAAGAGTCTATTTTCTAAAAATACTGAGTGCTTATACCTTTTTCTTAAAAATTATAAGGGAAATGAACCCCTAATGAAATAGTAAAACCACTTGAGTACAGATACAGGTAAGATGTACATTGTGTAGGCTCCCATGGCTCTCTCCCTTTCTTCTCTTCATCTTACGTTAAAACCTGTGGAAAAAAGCCACATGCCTCTGCCTTGCATCTGTGCAAAGAGTTCTTGTATTCTTGTATTTTACATGTCGAGACTGGTATTGCTAACCTGAGTAATTTAAAGTAATTTCTGCCTCCAAAGTCAAGTGTCTGTTGCATTTCAGATCTTCCTCTATTTGGTATAATTGTCAACTCTGAGCACACAGATCGACTTCATACAGTCATCAAATATGCTTTGAATTAAGAGTTATTTGGCTAGCTTCTGTAGCACCGTTTGAAGCAGTGCACTCTGTATTGCCGTTACTAGTTTGCTTCTGCTTTATCAGAAACATAAGACCTGTATACACGAAGAACTGCTGCTACGTGAAATCTTTCCACCAGGCGGACGACAAATGAGCATATCTAGTTGCAAAACTGTAACATCGGTAGTAGCCTAATGTGAACCATTCCTTTTATTATAGCTTACATTTATTAAGAACTTGCTTAAAGGAGTTCAAACAAGGGTGGTGACCTCTTAAACACCCATATTTCAAAAGTTTTCTCTTTAACCATACAGTCCTCGAATGGCTGATATTTTATGTAACTTTTAGTACTTAGCAACGAAATTTTCCACAATCAGTATTATATGATGAATGCAGAATTAATTCAAAATATATGATCATCTATTCTTGTGCATTTGTGGGCATGCGTGGGGGAGGGATGAAGGAGGGAGAGAGAATTGGTATTTTCAGCCCTGTCTTTAGGGAAATGTTCAATGTTGTGCTCGGCATTTTGTTTGACAGTTGTCACATTGTTTTCATTGTCTCTCCACTTTTGTTTATTTTCCTGCTTCTTAAGCAGCCTGATGAAATCTCATCAGCTAACTGGGATTGAATTTTGATGAGTACCAAGTTGCTTTGATGAAAATCTAGTGTAATTATCTTAAACCCAACTTTATTTGGCTTTAATGCTGGCATTTTCCATATTGAGAAAATTAGTGCATTTGTCCGCTACTGGAGATGGAAGCCCGGTAAGAAACAAAGATAGCTCAAATTAAAGAAAACCCCACAATTTAAGTTCATTTTATATCTTTGTTTCAAAACTAGCTTGTCCATGCATTCAAACTTTTTTTAAAAAATGTTTTAGCATCTGTTCCTTTTAACAACAACAAAATCAGAATTAGTTATTAGCTAAAACTACCCTTACCCATGAACTAGAAAAAGCAAATATATAGTTCCTGTTGACCAGGAAAATAAACTTTGGTGTCCCGTTATGTGAATTTTCCTAAGAGGGGCAAAAAAGATTTTAGTATTTTAAGTATACTTCATTTTATCAACAAAGAAAAATATTTAGTTTAAAATTTGTATTTCCTGGTGCTATTTCAGGCTACAAAGCCAGTACTTATAAGGGAGTCTAGTATCCTAAATTTAGATCTTAATTTCTGGTACTTATGATGTAAAAGAAATTAAGCTTACTGAAATTTTATATAATTAAATTATGTGATGACACTGTTATATCTCTTAGATCATTATGATGCTGAAATCTCAAGAGTTTGGGGTGTTAGATCATAGTACCGCAAATATTAATAATTTCAGAATGTTCACGTAGGTTGAAGCAAAACATTTTAGGTGTTCAGCCAGTACGTTTTTCCCTTCCTAACTTAGGAGGGCATCAACTTTCCACTGTCCCCAGGGCTTATAAGTCAAATTCATCTTGGGTCTGGATTGGAAGAGAGATCCTGTTTTTAGAGTAACCAGGGATGGTTCAGACACCCTTGAAGGTTCTTGGGGTGACCAGGCTGTTCTCTGGGCACTTAGATTATTCTCTGCTTATCTCAGTCTTCTGGTTTGTGTGGATTTTCTAACGTTACTGTAGAACTTTGACCTCAAAGGCTGTCACAGAACATCCCCACTCTAAAACTCTTACAGATGATGGCAGTTTAATTGAAGGCAGATAATTAAAGGAAGTTCTGTGGTCCTGGGAGATTATATGTGTTACATTTTTTCAAAATCGTGTACCTTTGTGTAACCTAATTCAAATATCTTTCCTTTTCGTGGTTTTTCCTTGTCTGGTTTTCAGTGGGCATAGATGATTTATTAATCACTGACTATAAAGAATTTACTTCTTAATTTTACTACATTGTTAATAAGTTTTCAATCAAGGATCACTTCAGAATTGAGCCATTACTGAGTTCTGCTAACTGTGAAACCAAGCAGCTTTCTGTGTGTGAAAAGAATGAAATCAGCAAAATGCTGACTCCTCACTGGTTAGATTTTCTACGGTCTGAATGATGCCCATATCCAATGGAAATAAACATTTATCAGAGTGGCATCTGATGGTGATATAAATTTCATTTTATTTTATATTTTATGTAATCCGTGATAGTTTTTATTCATGTTTAAGGAAATATCTGGCAAGGTCTATCTTAATGGATTTTACAGATGAAGCCCCAAAACGCAAAATAAAAAGCGGTCTACATTTATTATGTACAGTGTGTAGAAGTTACTTACCTTTACATAAATGACTTAGTCTACCCCTTGTTATAATCTATTTTTTTTTTACACTCACTTATTAGACTGTTGTTTGTTATCATAAGCTAGACCAAGCATCTGAGGAGGCCGTTGCAACATCTAAGTTCCTAGAGTTTCACAGAGTTTCATTCAGAGTAAGGTCACCACAAAAGATAATTTTCTAGATGAAGAATGTAGGAAAGTGACTTCTAGTAACTCTGTTCTGAGCCTCCCTTTTGGATTCTGACTGTGATCTATGTCACAGCCCCAAATGAATCTCTAATAGATATTCTAGTGTCTGGATATGTAATTAGTATAAGGGTCCCCTAATCCATAGGCTGGAAAAAAAATTGGTGAAATATGCATTTTTCTGTTAAGATGCATGGTTTTTCGTTACAATAAATATTTTAAGAACCATGAGCTGCAATGATGAAATGATTCAAGATTTAAAAAGGTATATAAATTGCTACAACTGAAATCAAAGCAAGAACCAAAGGCTGATAGCAGGGAACACAGACACCACAGAACACTGCTGATGCCAATTGCTTGAGGAGTTCACAAAGGAGATATGTTAATATTAAGCCTTTATAAAAAAACTTTATCAGGAAAGAACTGTGGTTGGTATTTTCATCAATGGCTAAAACAGTTCAATGTATTTGATTTTTCTTCATCTATTGGTTAAAATTTTTCAAGTAGTTTTTTTAATATAAAATTTTCTTTCAGAATTGTGCTTGGAGGGGTTCTTCAGATGTCCAACTTCATTCTTCTTTGCTATCTTGAATCTCCATGGCCTGCTAGACCCTACTTCAGGAAGGGCTTTGTTGAGGCAGATGCTAAATGGCCTTTGGCCAAGAAGCAATGAGCAAAGCATTCACTGAGAGTTGAAGCTTTTCTAAGAGAAACAGACCATCTGACTTTTTAATTAGAAAACCGCTCAAGTCCACACCTCAGTGTCATCTCTTGGGACTCCTAAACCAGAATCTAGGGTAGCTTTACTAGTGTTTTTCTTTTTTAAAACATGCAATAAAAATGTAGAACCATAGCCAGGGGAGGGATCAAGGGCAAAGGGGGTATGTCTCAAGGGGTTGATAACAGGATTAGAACTTTGTAGAAATAATTTGCATTTCTGGCTAGTGTCTGTTATAAAACACACACACTTAACTTGGCTAGAGTTATGAAACCTGGTGTTTTACGTTCTGAGTTCCTTTTAGGCAAAATCCAACACTTTATCTGTTAAGCAGAAATGACCACCTCTGAGAACATTTAAGAACTAGCCCTTAGCACAGAAAGAAGTAGACTAGTTTGAGAGGAAATGCAGTCGGGACAAAGCTCTTTCTTTAGCCAGTGTAGTGGCAAAAGGCAGAACTCCCTTCAAGTCGTTGGTAGGTGAAATTGAAGATAATGTTACAATAGCAAAATCAAAAGGTTCTAGGGTGGCTACAGCGTATAACTTTGAGGAAGCTGTGCCTTGCTATGTTGACTTATGGGACATTGGTATGTATCTATTAGGATTAGAGATTTCCTTAAAACTATCTCTGTTTCAAAGATGATATTTAGCAATTATAATTTTTTAGGAGAGATTCTGTTTAAAACAAACCACACATCTAGAATAGGCATTTTATTTGTAAAACAGCCCTAGAAAAATCAAGGATTCATTTTATTACCAAGGTAGCAGCACATACTAGACTGAAATTCTAGATGTTTGTTTCTTGTTATGTTGATAGAAAGTGGATAAAATGCTTGGCAGTTAACTCACTTGGCCTCTTCTGCCTCACATTTCTGTACAGGTTGAGAAGGTGTTTAATGTGAGTCAATAATCCGAAGAAGATTACAACAAATTTTTGAGATGTTATTACTTTTAACAATTCTGGCTGTGCTCTTGCAAATATCCCTCGTTTTGAGTTATTAAACAGCAAAATAGATAGAAGCATGCTATAGACAGCCTTAATGTAAATGATGATTTTAATTATTTAAAATCATTGTTCTATGTAACTGTCCCATAATAACTTTTTCATCATTGAGCTCTTTGGTTTAGTAACTTTTTGGTATTTTTCCTCCCTTCTGCCCACTAAACAGTATGTGATGGATCAACTGTACCACCAGGCCATCAAATGTATTCAGTTTTAGAAGCAAACACTTGATGGTTGTTTAAAAATCCAGAGTATTCACATGGGGAAAGTGTGGGAGGTTTCAAGTTTCTGAAACATTCTGCAGAAAATGAAGTGATAACAGTTCCTGCCGGTGGCCATATGACTCAATAATAACTGGAAGAGAAAAAAAAAAATGTTTGTTTAGACTTGGCCAGAGTTAATAACAAGCAAAATTATCTTTATTTTACTTTTGCTCACTAACATGTTTTCTTTCTTCATGATCCTTTTCCTCATCTTTTACTTTAGGCTCTCCTGACACCTGGTTTCACTCTTGGGGAGACGTTCAAAACGTATTTTGTGCTGATGCAAGGCTTTGCATTCATTTCTACCATTCATTAAAAACGAAATTACAGAAAAATCTTAATTCTGTTGCCATAGTACAACGTTAGCCTGTGCTGTGGCAAAATGCGGGTAGAATTTGCAGCAGGCAGTCCAAGGTAGATGTTTGGAAGGTTTTCATTTCAATTCCAGGACTTCCTGCTTCAGTTCATCAAAATGCTTCACTTTTAATGATTGCAGAATACATTTGGCACCAACATGTGTTAACATAAGCTTTTGTTGTGTTTAAATTCCTTCCCAGTGTGGCTGGCCAGATCTTTATTTTATTTTGGTCCATAGGCACATCTGTCACCTGTCTCCTTAGAGGTTATATGCCTCTTGGGAGGGGCTCTTTTTTACTGAACCTATGCTTTGTGTTTAGCTTCCAAATACTTTACACACACGTTTCCATAGCCACCGTCAGGTGAGCCACCCAATTTTTAATCGAGTCAGTTGATGGGCTAGAGAATTACGGTCTGTTTTATTGTATTTATTTTCACTAAGTGGGTGGGATATTATAGCTTTAATAAATGACCTTTTGTGCTGATAGTGTTGTGGGCAGAGAGAATGTGTGTTTTGAAAAGAAAGCCTTTCATTTCAATATGTTAAGTAATTCTGCAGGAATTCATAAATGAAAGGTTTAAGATAATGTATTTTAAGGAGGGAGACTGGAACATTTGCCTAGGAAAAGGATGGTAGTTAGAAATTATCACAAGGCTGAAATTACTTGAGCATTTCCGGATTAATTTTAATTTCTTAATATTTTCAAAATCTGAATTCACAAAGACTGTATGGTAAACAGAGGCAAAATAATTGATTTAATAATAAATTTAATTCTTGGTAACAGAATACCAAGAAATGTAGCAAAACTAAAATTTTAGTTTTAGTTTTTTAATGTTTAGTTTTTTAGTGCGGCAATAAAACTCCTAATTTTATTAAATGTTTTGTCTATTCTATCTTGAAATTTAAACTCTGAGGACACTCAATTTTTATGTTATAAGACTTGTTTGACACAGCACTACTATACTGCAATTTCATTTTAAGGATCCTATTGTGGGAAAGGTTCAGGATTTTTAAGCAGACATAAAACAAATATCTTTATAAACCTTATTCATTCATATTCCCTTTGTACATGTATGAGCAAAACGTATATTTTCATAACTGGTCTGCTGAAAATATTGAGGCGGAACTCTGTAATATCAATCAAATCTATTTGGGTGAACCACCCTGTTATTAAAAGTCGGTGAGAGTAACTTTACAGAAAAGTCATAATATAGAATTGCAAATTTAGACATCTAGAGGTATTTTGATGTCTGTCTTGTGAATTACCTACCATTTCCTTGATGACCTGGCATCTCTAGTTGATGACAACCTGTTCCAACCTGGACATCACTACATCTTGGGGCTCTCCTGCTGGCCAACTGCTCCTTCTGTTTCTATCTTTTCTGCCCTCAAATGATGGAGGGGCGGGGTATAGAATAGCAAAAGAATAAAAAGAACAAGGCAAAGCAGTTCAGAGAGCAAAAGTTCTGAGATTCTCTCCTCAGGGCTGCTGCTTATTAACTATGTTGCGTTGGACACATTTCTGATATAATAGGGGCAGATTATGCAATCTATGCTGCAGAACTGTGAAATTTAATACTATCTGACTTCAAAATATATTGCAAGTCTGTAGTAACCCAAACAGCATGGTATTGATATAAAAACAGGCACATAGACCAATGGAACAGAAATAGTCCAGAAATAATTCATGTATTTACAACTAACTGATTTTCAACAAAGGTGCCAAGAACATACGCTGGGGAAAGTACACTGTCTTCAGTAAATGGTGCTGGAAAAATTGGACATCCATATGCAGAAGAATGAAACTAGACCTCTATCTTTCCCCATATACAAAAATCAACTCAGGTTGGATTAAAGACTTAAATGTAAGACCAGAAACTTATAAAACTACTAGAAAAAAACTTAGGGAAAACACTTCAAGACATTGGTCTAGGTAAAGTATTCATGGCTAAGATCTCAAAAGTGCAGACAACTGTGACAAAAATAGACAAATAGGATCACATTAAACTAAAAAACTTCTGCACAGCAAAGGCAACAATCAACAGAGTGAATAGACAACCTGTTGAATGGGAAAAAATATTTGCAAGCTATTCATCCAAAAAGGGACTAATATCCAGAATATATAAGGAACTTGGACAAGTCAGCAATAAAACAACCCTATTAAAAAGTGTGCAGAGGACATGAATAGACATTTCTCAAAAGAAGACACACAAATGGCCAATATATGGAAAAAATATTCAACATCATTATCAGGAAAATGCAAATCAAAACCACAATGAAATACCATCTTACCCTGCTTAGAATGGCCATTATTAAAAAGACAAAAAACCAATAGACGTTGACAAAGATATGGAGAAAAGGGAAAACTTACACACTGTTGGTGGGAATGTGTTTAATATATTAGTACAACCATTACGGAGGATGGTATGGAGATTTCTTAAAAAACTGAGAACTACTACATGATCCAGCGATCCCACTACTGGATATTTATCAAAAGGAAAAGAAATCAATATATCAAAGGGATACCTGCACCCCCATGTTTATTGCAACACTATTCACAATTGCAAAGATACGCAGTCAACCAAACTGTCCATCAGTGGGTGAATGGATAAAGAAAATGTGGTATTTATATGTAATAGAATACCATTCAGCCATAAAAAAGAATAAAATCTTGTCATTTTTAGCAACATGGATGGAACTGGAGATCATTATGTTAAACGAAATAAGGTAGGCACAGAAAGATGGATACCACATGTTCTCACTCCTGGGAGCTAAAAGAATTGATCTCACAGAGATAGCATGATAGATACTGGAGAGTGAGAAGTGTGTGTGCATGGGAACAGGGTTGGGAGGGAATATAAAGAGGCTGGTTAGTGGGTACAAACATGCAGTTAGAAGAAACAAGGTCCAATATTTAATAGCACACTAGGGTGACTATAGTGAGCAACAATGTATTGTATATTTCAAAGTAGCTAGAAGAGAGGACTTGAAATGATAACAACACATAGAAATGACAAATACTCAAGGTGATGGATACCCCAAATACCCTGACTTGATCATTATACAGTCTATGCGTGTAACAAATACTCACATGTACCCCATAAATAAGTATTCTGTATCATGAAAAAGGAGATGTATATAGTATCTGCATGTGGCTAACATTTGCTGGGTGCTTATGGCTATTTAATTAGTGTGAGTGTGGCAACGCCTTTAGCTGTCCCTGGATGGCTTGCTAAGACACTAGAGCTCTTCAGATTCCATGAAGTAGTGGTATTGTTCCAGATTCCTTGCTCCTTTGTTAGAGGTAAACCTAGGTCCTTTATTTGTGAAGTACAAAGAGCACCATTTTATCATTCAGTAGAGAGTTGTTTTGTGGCCTTGATGCATTAATCCCAAGCTGATTCGTTCCACCTGCATGGGCAGTTGTCTCTAATTTCTGTATCTGGAGACCTGGTTATGGTTTCCCCAAATCTTGACAATCCTCCCAGGAGGATAAGGATTTCTTACCCAATAGGAAGCCATGAAATTGCAAAATTCTAAGGCAAGTATTTAGATTATATCCATTTTGAGCCTTATGTCATAATGAATAACTTTTGGGTTATTAACATATATTTTCTGAAGTTTTAAAATTATTAGCTTTAGAGATTCATACTAATACATAACTGTATGCATCTTTACAGACATTTTGCATACATATTCGAGTCTGCATGTTGTATAAAACATACATTAAATATAAGTATAATCATTTTATAGAAATAAGATGCTTTGCATGTAATAAGCCTATGATTTTTTTTACCATACCTAAATTTTAAAGATTTTAGTACATTCTATAATTTTATTTTCTTACAATAGATTGAGTAGTAGAAATACTGTATAAAATGATACAAATATATTTTGGCAATATAGTCGTATTGCCTAGTGGCTTTCCAAATAACTTGTATTTGTCATTGTGCTACTAGCAAAGTGAAAGTGCCAGCCTTACCACACTTTCCAAGACTGTTTTCCATTTTAAAACATAACTTTATTATGTTTTTAAAATAATACTTCATCTGTTTTCAGTTATATTTATTTCTTTATCAACAAGGGGCATCTGTCTTCCATTTCTTTGTTTACCAGTTGCACTTCCTCCATTGTGAATTGTCCTTGTAACCTTTGCCCATCATGGGCAAAGAGCATATGCGTTCCTTAGAAAGCTTAGAAAAAAAGGAATATAAAAAATGTGGTTATTTTGTTTAAGATGAGGGCCCAAGACTTCCACAGTGGCAAAGAGCTTTGAACTTAACAGTTGGATACTTAAGACTAGATTATCAAGTCCAAGTACAAGGTCTTTAATTTTTAGATGGATTAAAATGAGTCCAAAGTTGTACCCAAAATGCTGAATTTATAACCTGTTGTGTTGTCTGGTGATACTTTTAGCTTCTTTTCCTGTCTTCGAAGCTTTCTAAGTTTTGAGTGATGCCAGCTAAGGCAAATAGAATTAAAGCATGTCAACTTCTTCTTGAAACATTGCTTTATGAAAATGAACTTTTAAATATTCCTCAGAGGTTAAAACTTGGCATATATGCTGCCCCAGAAATCTGTTCATGAGTTTTGTCATTTTTTTTAGAGTTGTTAATATGGTGATACTTAAAACATTTTTTACATAAATATATATATGTATATATATATTAAATGGCTGATAAATTTAAGACCAGCATTTTTATGAGCATAGAAGTAAATGAAAGAACGCATAATTTAAATACATAAATGTGTATATTTCTCAAGAGTATATATGCAATCTCTTTGGCCAATTTCTTTTTAAACGATTATTTTATGTGATCTTTTATTATGTTTATAACAGGCTCAACATATGCATGGACTAGGTTGTAATACTGGAAAAATGATGCCATCTGATTTTTTATGCTGATGGTGGCATGGTTAATTTAAACTCAGCACCAGATCAGAGAGGTGTGTATAATCGAAGATTCCATTGGGCGGTGTTTGTGAGAAGCTTGCATTTATGGCAGTTATCCTTTCTAAGATTGAACAACATAGGAAGGCTAGAGCTTTGGTGTTCTGGAGAGAGAGAGAGAGAGAGACAGAGAGAGAGAGATGGCTGCTAGGATCTGACCCTTGAGCCACCTACATGAAATGGACATGAAGAGTGTTCATTAATTACTCTTGCAAGTTTTCCAGCTCATCCTTTCTAGTACTTCAAAGTTTTCCAACCCAGATTCAGCCTAAGGTTGAAGAAATCCCAGAATGAGGACAGATGTCCTCACAATCTCAGTTGATCTCTTGGACCAGCTTGACCCTCCTGTCACCTAGGCAGCTTCCTGAGCTCTCCTTGTCATTCAGCATGGGAATTACTCCTAACCTTCACTGTTTCTTCTCAGAAGATGATGCTGTCTTCTCTTTGTGGCAGACAGTTGAAGTAAACTTCCTCACCTTTTTTCCTACGTGCATATCTCCAAATATTGCATCTACTTGTATCTTGTGGAAGAGACACACTTTTTTTCTTTCAAGGCTATGCCGGGTATTTTTAGATCTTGGTCCTCCTTTATCTGTTGTGACCTTCTCTTTCCTCCTTTTATTAACTGGCTCTTTCTAAGTTCCTTCCTTTCCCCAGCACCTGACCTTCTCATTTCCACCTGCTTATCCCACGTGTATTTCAAATTCAGAATATCTAAAATGACTTCTAATTCTCCTTTCAAAACGGCTCTTTGACCTACTATTTTAGAAGGTGGCATCACCTCTCTACTTACTTTAGCCACAACCTAGAAATCATCCTAAACTCCTCTATTACCTTATTTTTCATACCCATTTGGTCACTGATTCCACTTGATTCTGTCACCTTGAAAACCTATTGCCTGCTCCTTCTCTTTACCCAGTTCTATTCTTCTCTTTGCCCACCTTGACTGCTTGAGTGTCTTTTTTCTTTGTGAGACCAACTCTAGAAGAGTACGTATTTATTACGTAAGATTATAATCTTTTATTTCATCTGGGTATTATCTTGAAAAAAACCAAATACATACCTATATTTAATATGTTAACAAAATTTTTAGGCATTGACCATTTTTTTAGTGATACAGACTTTTAAAAAACACATGGTGCATTCTATTAGTGTGGTCACTTCACTTTAAATTTTCAGTCAACTTTTAAATATTTTGCTATCAAGTAAGCAAAAGTGGTGATAGATGCAGATGTATATTGTGGGTCATCTTATGCTATTTCCAATCCCCTCTTCATGAAGCACCCTCACCCACATACACACACAGACAAGGAACACTTTATGTCTGTGTGTTTAACATCCTCTTTTTGATACTTAGGAATGTCAGAGTTGGATTTCAGATTTAATATTTGGCTATATGGACATTTCACTGCTGGAATGATAAAAAGAAAGATAGGTAAATGCATGTTACTTGACAACTTTTTCCTAGGATATTTCCTGCTTTGTAGTACAAAACTATTATGGAGTGAGTGCCATGGAAAACGCTGAAACTTACTTCCATTGCTTGTTTCATGTTAGTTGTTAGTTCCTAGCTTTCTGTAACTGGACTTGAGCACATTTCATTCTATTTTATTTGGTTTTTTTTCTTTTAGTTTGGAATTTTTCTTTTTTTTTTAATTTCAGCTTATTATGGGGGTACAAATGTTTGGGGTACATATATTGCCTTTGCCCCAACTGAGTCAGAGCTTCAAGCATGTACATCCCCCAGACAGTGCTCACTGCACCCATTAGGTGTGAATATACCCATGCCCTCCTCCCCACTCCCACCCGCCTGACACCTGATGAATATAATTACTATATGTGCACTTAAGTGTTGATCAGTTAGTACCAATTTGATGGTGAGTACATGTGGTGCTTGTTTTTCCATTCTTATGTTCTTAGTAGAATGGGCTCCAGCTTTATCCAGGATAATACAAGAGGTGCTAGATCACCATAGTTTTTGTGGCTGAGTAGAACTCTATGGTATACATAAACCACATTTTATTAATCCACTCATGTATTGATGGGCACTTGGGTTGTTTCCACATCTTTCCAATTGGGAATTGTGCTGCTATGAACATTCTAGTGCAGATGTCTTTTTTATAGAATGTCTTTTTTTCCTTTGGGTAGTTGCCCGGTAATGGGAATGCTGGATCAAATGGTAGTTCTACTTATAGCTCTTTGAGGTATCTCCATATTAATTTTCACAGAGGTTGTACTAGTTTGAAGTCCCACTAGCAGTGTATCAGTGTCCTATCTCTCCACATCCATGACAACATTTACTGTTTTGGGACTTTTTGATTAAGGCCATTCTCACTGGAGATAAGTGATATTTCATTGTGGTTTTGATCTGCATTTCCCTGATGATTAGAGTTGTTGAGCAGTTTTACATATGTTTGTTGGCCATTAGTCTATATCTTCTTTTGAAAAGTTTCTGTTCATGTCCTTTGCCCACTTTTTGATAGCATTGTTCGATTTTTTTCTTGCTGATTTTCCTGAGTCCTATATATATTCTAGTTATCAGCCCTTTATTGAATGTGTAGCATGCAAATATTTTCTCCCATTCTGTAGGTTGTCTGTCTGCTCTCATGATAGTTTCCTTGGCTGTGCAGAAGCTTTTTAATTTCATCAGGTCTCATTTATTTATTTTTGTTGCCGTGATTGCCTTTGGGGTCGTCGTCTTAAATTTCTTGCCTAAGCCAATGTCTGTAAGAGTTTTTCTTCTAGAGTTCTTATAGTTTCATGCCTTAGGTTTAAGTCTGTTATCCACCGTGAGTTGATTTCCGTGAGAGGTGCAGATCCTGTTTCAGTCTTCTACATGTGGCTGTCCAATTTTCTCAATGCCTTTTATTGAATAGGGATTCTTTTCCTCAGTGTATGTTTTTGTCTGCTTTGTCAAAGTTAGATGGCTATATAAGGATGTTTTTATATCTGGGTTCTCAGGTATGTTCCATTGGTCTATGTCTCTGTTCTTGCACCAATACCATACTGTTTTACTTACCATAGCCTTATAATATAGCTTGAAGTCTGGTAAATTGATGCCTCCCAATTCGTTCTTTTGCTTAAGATTGCTTTTGCTATATGAGCTCTTCTCTGGTTCCATATGAAGTATAGAATTATTTTTTCTAGATCAGTGAAAAATGATGTTGGTATTTTAATAGGGATTGCATTGAATCTGCAGATCACTTTGGATAGTATAGACATTTTAATAATGCTGATTCTGTAAACCCATGAGCTTAGTATGGTTTCCACCTATTTATGTCCTCTGCTATTTCCTTCCTCAGTGTTTCATGGTTCTCCTTGTAGAGGTCTTTTGCCTCCTTAGATAAATACATTTCTAGGTATTTTATTTTCTTCATTGCTATTGTGAAGGGTATTGAGTCTTTGATTTGGTTTTCAGTTTGTTGTTGGTGTATTGGAATGTCAGTGATTTCTGTACATTGATTTTGTAACCTGAGACTTTGCTGAATTTGTTTATCAATTCCAGTAGTCTCATGCAGAATCCTTGGGGTTTTCTAGATCATAACATCAGCAAAGAGCCATAGTTTGACCTTTTCTACCCTCATTTGAATGCCCTTGATTTCTTTCTCTTGTCTGATTGTTCTGGCTAGGAATTCCATCACTGTATTGAATAGAAGTGGTGATAGAGGGCAATCTGGCCTGGTTCCAGTTCTAAGTGGGAATGCTTTCAATTTTTCCCCATTCAGTATGATATTGGCTGTGAGTTTGTTATATATGGCTTTTATCATTTTGAGGTAAGTCCTGTCTATGCCTGTTTTGTTAAGTGTTCTTATCATAAAAGGGTGCTGAATTCTGTCGAATGCTTTCTCTGCGTCTATTGAGAGGATCACATGGTCTTTGTTTTTGCTATTTATGTGGTGAATTACATTTATAGATTTGCGTATGTTGAACCATCCCTGCATCTCTTGGATGAAGCCCAACTTGGTCATGATGGATTAATTTTTTGACAAGCACCTGAATTCAGTTTGCTAGGATTTTGTTGAGGATTTTTGCATCTATATTCATAAGGGATATTGGTCTGTAGTTTTCTTGTTGCATCCTTTCCTGGTATCAGGGTGGTGTTGGCTTCATAAAATGTGTTGAGGAGGATCCTTCCTTCTCATTATTGTGAAATAATTTCTGTATGATAGGCACCAGTTCTTCTTTGTAAGTTTGGAAAAATTCAGGTGTGAAACCATCCGGTCCAGGACTTTTCTTTTCAGGAAGGTATTTCATTGTTGCTTCAATTTCAGTACTTGATATTGGTCCGTTCAGGAATTCTGTTTCTTCCTGATTGAGCCTAGGGAGGCTGTGTGTTTCTAAGAATTTGTCCATTTTCTCCACATTTTCAAGTTTATGTGCATAGAGGTTTTTATAGTATTCATAGATGATATTTTGTATTTCTGTGGTATCAATTGTAAATTTTCCTTTTTCATTCCCGAATGAGCTTATTAGAGGTGTTTCTTTTCTAATTTTCATTAATCTAGGAAGAGGCATACCAATTTTAATTTTTACAAGAACCAACTTTCTGTTTCATTAATCTTCCATATAGTTTTTTGTGTCATTGATTTCATTTAGTTCTGCTCTGATCTGTGTTATTTCTTTTCTTCTGGGTTTGGGGTCAGTTTGTTCATCCTTTTCCAGTTCTTTCAGATGATTCATTAGATTGTTGATCTATGATCTTTCTGTCCCTTGGATGTAGACATTTATGAATGTGAATTTTACTCGCAGGACTGCTTTAGCTGTATCCCACAGATTTTGAAAGGTTTTGTCTCCTTTATCATTTAGTTCAAAGAATCTTTTGATTTCCATCTTAATTTCCTCCTCAATGCAATAATCGTTCAGCAGAAGGTTATTCAGTTTCTATGACTTTATGTAGAGGTGAGAGTTTCTGTTGGAGTTGATTTCTAATTTTATTCCACTGTAGTCTGAGAAGATGCATGGTATAATTCCTGTTTTTTTTTAATTTTTTGAGACATGCTTTGTGGCCTAGGATATGGTCAATTTTAGAGAATGTCCCATGATCTGATAAGAACAACATAATATTCAGTGGTTTTTTGGTAGAATGTTCTGTAAATGTCAGGCCCATTTGTTCTAGAGTTGTGTTCAAGTCCACTGTTTGTTTATTTTCTGTTTGGAAGATCTGCCTGTTCTGTCAGAGGGGTGTTGAAGTCCCTGGCTATTATGGTGTTGCTGTTTATCATTTTTAGATCAAGTAGGGTTTGTTTTATGAATCTGGGTGTACCTGAGTTAGGTGCATAAATATTTAGAATTTTTATGTCTTCTTGTTGAATTGTACCCTTCACCATTGTATGGTGAGCATCTTTGTCTTTAATTAGTTTTGTTGATTTGAAGACTAAGTTATCCGAAATAAGAACTGCTATGCCAGCTTTCTTTTGGCTTCTGTTTGCATGACATATTCTTTTCCATCCCTTCACCAGGAGTCTGAATGCATCCTTGCAGGTTATATGTGTTTCCTGAAGACACCAGATACTTGGCTTCTGTATATTTATCCATTTGGTCAGCCTATGTCTCCTTAGTGGGCACTTCAAGCCATTCACATTTATTGAAAGAATTGATAAGTGGGGCAAATTTCTATTCATCTTGTTGAGTTGAAGTTGGTTGCTTTGTTTTCTCTCTTGAGCCATTGTTGTATCTGGCCTTTGACGTTTAGCTTTTGGATGATTTTACACTGGTGAGTGTTTATTGTGTTGATCTGTGTGTAACACTGTTCTGAGTACTTCCTGGAGGGAAGGTCTTGTCTTGATGAATTCCTTCCATCTTTGCTTCTCTGAGAAGGCCTTTATTTCTCCTTTGTATAAGAAGCTTAGTTTTGCAGGGTAGAAGATTCTGGGCTGGGCATTTCTGTTTGAGAAGAGTGAGAATGGGGCCTGAATCTCTTCTGGCTTGTAGGGTCTCAGTTGAGAAGTCTGCTGTTATTCTGATGGGTTTTCCTTTGTAGGTCACCTGCTGCTTTATGCCTTATAGCCCATAGGAATGCCTCTTTTGTGTTTATTTTGGCTGGTATGATGACTATGTGTCATGGTGTCTTCCTGTTTGCAATGAATCTCCCAGAAGTCCTTTAAACTTCTTGTACATGGATATCTAGATTTTTGGCAAGGCCAGGGAAATTTTTCTCCATTGTATCCTCAGTAGTTTATCCAACCCTCGTGCATTTTCTTCTTCATCCTCAGGATGCCTATAATTCTCATGTTAGGCCTCTTCACATAATCCCACATTTCTTGTAGGCTTTGCTCTTTTCTCTTATTTCTCTGCTCTATCTCTGCAACTGACTTATTTAATTGAAAGGTGTTATCTTCAATGCCTGAGATTCTTTCTTCTGTTTGATCTACCCTATTCTTGAGGCTTTCCACTGTGTTTTGTAATTCCTTGAATAAATTCTTCATTTCTAGAAGTTCTGTTTGATTTTTTCCTTAATATTTTAATTTCTTTAGTGAATTTTTCTTCCAAGTCTTGGATTTTTTTGTGGTTTCTTTGTGTTGGTTATCCATTTTCTCTTGCATTAAGATTTCTTACAATCCATGTTTGAAATTCTTCTTCTGTTATTTTAGTGTTCTGAATTTGGTCGATGTCCATTGCTTAGAGAGCTGGTGTTCCCCTTTGCGAGTGTGCTTTCTGTTTGATTCTTCATACTTCCAGACTTCTTTTGCTGATTTTTTTCCCATCTGGAGAAGCTATTGCTTCTTACCTTTAGATTTTCCTTTAGATAATGACAGGCCCAGTTTAGTCTCTGAGCCAGTAGGTGGTGTTTGTGGGTGAGATTCAACCACACCCTCTATGATGAGTCAGTAGATGCAATAAAAGGGTGTGCACATTGACCTCCCTGTCAGTAGGTGGAGCTTTCTGGGAGGAGCAAGCTGCAGTGTTGTTTTGGTCCTATAACCAGCTCTTGTTCCTCTGGAGAGGCACTCTAGTGCCTCAGGTGGTAGGCGGTACCCTGGGACTTCCAGATTTGTCCTTATTCTCCACCTCAGTGGGGGCAAGGTGGGGGGAGTGAGGTTGGACACGGCTGGGTTGGGTGAGCCTGCCCTCAAGCTCCACAACTGCTGTAATCAGGGGTCAAAGATCTGTTCTCTGCTTCTGGGCAAAGCTGCCAGGGAGGGGCTGATATGGTCCACTCAGCCAAAAAGTTTGCATGTGGAGATGGGGCTGTCTGAGACCTGCAGTCTGGAGCAGGCCTCGCTCCTTTCCACCCTCCCCTATTCCGAGGTTTCCCCAGGGCCTCTGCCAGCAGATAGGACCTCAAGCCAGGAGATCTCCCCTGACTGTGATGCGAGCTTGGAAGTTCCCTGCTCAGGATCTCAGCCTGAGCTGGGAGCGTGGCCCTCCTGTGGGAGGAGGCTTGCCCCTCGAGCATGCTGCAGCTAGGACCCATGGATCTGCCCCTGAAGGTGCACACATCTCAGTAGACTAGTTCATAAATATCCCTTCTGTGCCCCTGGGCTATGCAATCAAGACCTCAGTGTATGGGATCTGGCCTGCAGGCCTGTCCCCCAGGCCCTGGAGATCAATCCTGATCCTGCCAGGAAGAGAAGTGCTGATCTGAAGTCACCCATGGGGTGCCCAAGCTGGATCAATGTCTTTCCATCTTGGGATTTGTCCTCTCCTGGAGTCACCCAGCAAGCAGCACTTGGGAGGGTCAGTAGGTAGGGAGCTCGCAGTCCGAGTAACCCCCAGTCCATTGCAGGGCCCAAAAATGAAAGGGCCCATTCCCTGCAGATGCCTCTGGTTGGTGGCTAAATTGTCCCTCTCGGCAGCCATAAGTAGAGGAGGGGAAGGGGAGAATTAAGCAATATGGTTCCTGCTGATCGGCTTGGGTCTGTGGGGCACGAGGTGTCCTGAGGGGGCTGGGAGCCTGGTGCCCTGTCCGCAAGAGGCTCATGACTCAATGGCAGCAGCAGGCTCTGGTCTGGTGTTGGCAGGTCTCTCTAGCAGCTCAGGAGACCACCAGCAGTCCAAGATGCAAGGGAGGAGAAATTTAACCGCTCCACCTACCCTTCTTGCTGGTAGCCTTCTCCAAGCCTCTTGGGGTTTAGACCCTGACGATGCCTTTCTGCTTCCAGTTCTGCTCGGCAAAGTCTTCCTGTGGAGTCTCCTGTAGTTTCAGACACCCTTCCTTCCCACCCTCATCTGATCTATGTTTGCCTGTTTGTTTTTTTCACTTTTATATAAAATGTATCTTTCTTGCAGAGACACTCTGGCTGGCCGTTTTTCTCATCTACCGTCTTCCAACCGGCTATCCTACTTGATTTTATTTTTCTATTTTTAGTACAATATTTGCTTCTGTGAGTTGATAACAAACATATGATTCAGTTAACTTTGTGAGCACCAAGAATCTAAAAATAAAAGTAATACAGCATGATAACATTCATGTATTTTGATGACATTTAAAAGGAAAATAAAGGAGGTTGTGAAATGTATACTGCAGATCTCAAATTACTAAGGGCTTTACTGGACTTTGGCTGTCTTGGAGCCAGAAATACTGCAAAACTATGATTTGGAGGATACATGGAGAATAAAGACACACTTTATGTTAATATGTCTTTTTAGTATAAAGGAAATAGCATTAATTCGAGGAGAGCTAGTTTGTACAAAGTAACTCTTGTCCATTGTTGGTATCAATTTTTAGTGTAAGATTAATAAGAATTACTACATAGTTTAAACCTCAAATTTTGTGATTTATATAATGAGCTTAATTTCATATCACAGGTTTTTATGGGAGTGATCTAAACTTTGATTTACTAGCAATAGCAATGTATAGTATTTTTCAACCTGGGTAGAGAAATGCTGGATTTTACATATGGCCTGAAACAAATTAGCACAGTTTGCTTAAAATAGCTGCCTAAATGATGAGAAACAAGTTGGATTACAAAACCGTACTTTGATAGTTTAGCATGTCAATTAGTTAAGTAAGGATTTGAACTATATCATATAGTCATGGGATGAAAAAAGACACGTGGAAGTCAATCCAAATGTCTAGTAATAGGGCCAACCTCAATGCCTGGCTCTGCTGTTGATCCTGGGGGTGGTGTGTGTACCTTTTTGACAATAATTCAGTTTCTCCAAGTATAAGATAATAGTTATATATTTAATAAGGCTTTATTGAATACCAATCTTGAGTTAGATGACTTATTTAGGGATGAGACAACATATTTTGAAATCATTACAAAACCAGGACTATATAATTTTAGTGCACTGGTGTGTGTTATTCAACTTTGTGGTTCAGAATGCATCTGTATGTCATGAAAAATCCTAGTGGCGATATGGTACAATGAAGATCAGATGGATGAGTGGACTACAGTGTTCATCAATCATTATCTAGTGTTGAGGGAGCCTCGTTGCTTCAGAACTGGGGGTCAGTGGAAGAGGACTGCCATTAGAGTGACAGAGATCTGGCTATTAAAGCCTATAAAGTTTAATTCTTCTTTATCCTTCTTGCAAGCCTGGTTTCCTCTACTCTTACTTTATTTCTAACCCTTTAAGCTCTTATATAACTAGGCAATATGACATATGACTCATTGTTAAAGAGTGAAATCTTTGCAGTTCATATCCTGGCTGCTTTATGAGTAGCTTTGTGACCTTTGCAGTCACGTATTTCACCAAACCTTAGTTTCTCATTTCTAAAATAATACCTACCTCAGAAGTTGTAATAAATATGCGAAATACATGGTATAGTGCCTGGGCACATATTAATGTTAACTAGCAATGATGTTGATATTCTCAGTCCACTTAAAGAATATTGGCAAAATGACCTCAACAGTACTGATATAGAGAAGTGGTTCACGAACCAAAGACAACATCAGAATTACCTGGAAGGCTTAAAATAGGCAAATAGATACATAGATTCTTTCTTTGAATACTAGAGCTGAATTTGGGTCAGGTAATCCCATCTGGCAACAGTTTTCCTCTCCAGCAGATGTTTTGCCTTATACGGTAACTTCTTTAGAAATCAGAGTTAATAGTACAGAATTGCCTTGCATTTCTCTTCATAGTGAAAACTTATTTTGGTAGGTATAAAAAAAGAAGAAAAATAGCTATTGAGAAGATGAAATTTATCTGTTTTAAGTTTCCTACAACCTACCTTAGATAGTTTTTAAGGTGAGAGAGAAACAGAGACAGAAACAGACTACGGCACTGTTTTAAAGTATCCTTTGAAGACTTAATTGCATGTTTTCTACCTTAGCAAAAACTGAACCTATTTATCTGAATAAGCTCTTCAAGCTTGTAGTTATTGAAAAAGTTTTCTGTCCTCTCTCTCCCTTCTTAGCTGAGAGCAATGTGCACATTATTTGCTTGCTTGGGTGCTGTTCTGTGAGTTCGTGTATTTAAAGCTTGTGAGGGAGCCAAGCACGGGATCTGGCTGGCTTTCAGCTGCTAAACAGGGGGCATGTTACTTGCCATTGGTCCCCAACTGAGAGAACTGTGGATGTAATTTCTTTTTGGTAAACATCCATCCTGAAGGGAATTTATCTCTTCTATCCATTTGTTTTCATTTGGGTGTTTTCCTTTTGTTGCATGATCCTCATTTTGTTGGACATGAGTACTTCTGTAGTGTTACTTATCCTCTCAAAACAATGAAAAATTACTTTTGCAAAGCTGTTTAAGTCAGAGGACGTAAAATGAACCCCAGCCAAACCAGCGGTTACCATCCATCAGAGGTAGGAAGAGCGACTTCTAATACCAGTCGGACAGCTAATAGCCATGCCGTGACTGAGCTGGGCAGCAGAACCATGGTGCTGGACTTGCAACAGTGTCAAGGCATGTGGTCCAACCGTTTTTGTGGTTTGGCTCTGAGTTAGATTGTTTCATGTGGTTGGTTTAAGGAAGGCTAAGAAGATCTATTCTTGCTCTGGTTCCATTGACATTCGTTGTTGCTGTCATCGTTGTTATCCCTGCCACCATCACTGCCACCACTAATGTGTTGAATAGTCACACTGTGTGCCATGAACTGGGCTAAACTTTATTTTCTTGTTTTCATAACATCAACTTCATCTGGTAGGAACTCCTGTTTCTCACATTTTGTAGACAAGAAACTGAGGCTTAGAGAAGAAACCAAATGCGAGGCTTTGGATAAGTCACAGTGGCAGAGCTAAGGCTGAAACCAAGGCTTAGACTCCAAAGAGCACGGTCTTACCCTCTATGCTGTATTACTGTCCCAAACTAAGCTGATTGTTGGACAGCATTCACTTTAGGAACTCACCACTTTTAAATGTTCCATACATAAAAGTTTGGAATGGCATTTCTGCAGTTCTATTACTTTTATATAATCCAAGTACCTTTAGTGAAGGGGATCAAAAGGTTAGGCTAGAAGCACAGTGCTGGAGAAATCTTTACAGTGTAATTCAGAATACTTTGGCAAGACTAGATTTTTGGGATCTTGTTTAAAATAAATATGACATTTCAAAAGAAGAATAGGCAGTATGTGTTTATATAGAGCTAATTATTTATGCAAACTTTGTCATCTAAGCAGTACATCTGTTGACTATATACTTTTAAAAAGGGTAAAGGATGACCTAAAAAGATTTAAAGAACATAAAGATTACATAGAACCTGGTGGCCAACTATTTTTCTTTCTCTGAGAAAC
This sequence comes from Indri indri, assembly GCA_004363605.1. Taxonomy (NCBI): domain Eukaryota; kingdom Metazoa; phylum Chordata; class Mammalia; order Primates; family Indriidae; genus Indri; species Indri indri. The sequence continues at coordinate 106,049 of RJWJ010000805.1, read as the reverse complement.
TGTACTTAAGTAACCACAGAAGGGGGTTTGGAGTTGAAATAGTCAGGAGCTCATTGGTACTTAAGGTTATTAAGAATACTTAAGTATTCCCCTGGGTCTCTAAAATGCTTTTTCCAGGATGAATGGATGTAGACACATTTAAGGCAGATATATAGAGTAGATGAACCCTCAAGGCCCTGAACTACACTGATTTTTTTTTGGATCCATATTTAACATACCTGATTAGTCAAGATTTTTAGAATTTGCCATTTGCCATTGGTGTAAACAAAACAGAATTGGACTTGTGAGTTGTCCTCCACCATTTAAACTTTAGTTGCACATTTGTAATACAAAGTATTTGAATATAGGATTAATGATCATTGGCTTCTGGTTTAGAATGGTATCTGGATGGATTTTGCCTTGCCACCTCCCTTCCTGACTTCTCCCTAAAATACTTATAAGGATGGAATGGGTAACATTGTAAACTAAAACCAACAGTCAGTCTGTTGTCAGAATCTAGAAGGGGGAGGTCCAACAACTAAATGCTGAGAAGACTGAATTGAAAAACATAAGTGGAGGGTTATTTATGCTATACTGCTGATGACTGTGCCAACATGAAAGCTAGAAAATGGCTTCCCTCACTCTCATCCAACTGGCCCCTGGGTTAAAAATAAAAACTCTGTAACAATTAGAAAACTGAACAGGTATCCTTTTGTTACATAGCCTCTGCTTTATAACAACAGAATGAAAATTATAACTAATAGAGAATATTTATAATATTCCAGACATTGTATCAAGTATATTGACTCATTAAATTACTGCAATAATAATTGTATAGGGTAGGTACTATTATTATTTCTGATTTCCACATGAGCGAATAGGGGTGCAAGAATGATTAATATTAGCTGTGTGGTTTGAGCAAGTTAAGGAAATGGAGCCAGGATTTGAATCCACAGAATCTGGCTTCGGAGCCAGTGCTCCTAATGACAGGGATAATCTGTCTACGAAGCCAGTTTCCTCTTTATTCTTTCTTTCTCTCTAAAGACTATTGGTATTGTTCTTCGTACAATTACCAACTCCCAGAAAACAAACACGTAGGTGGCAGTGGCACATTGTGTCCTGGAAATTGTGGTTCCCTTGAGTGATGTAAGTCAGGGAGATGACGGAAAGAACCATGACGGAAGTGGTGTGCATGTTAAGGATTATAATTTATTTCGCTTCAGTGTGTTAGAGATCCAGATACTAGCTAAGAGAAAAGTTACCTAAACATGGGATTAGGTTGGACAATGAGCAAATCAAGTGCTTCGGATAAAAATGGAATTTAATCAACAACCAGATGAGCAGAGAGAGGGGACAGCCCCCACAATTCATCTGTTGTATATGTGCAGACCTTTTCTTTGTTGCAGAAGAGAAAAAAATGAACTTATAGTTATTGTAGAATAAGAGGGAACGCATTCTGGAATTTAGCAAAGCTCAGACTTTTGATATTGTCTCATATATGTGTGTGTATATATATATGTATATATATATGAACTGAATAAAAAAATTAGGGAAAAGTTTGTCCCCAGTAGAATGCAGAGAAGACATATTCATAAAATGGGTTAGAAAGCAATAGTGAATAGGCTGAGATAAAGGGGACAACATTGTCAAATTAAAAGAGAAGTCAGGTTCGGTAAAGAATTGAAGGGAGCTTAAATGTAGTGTAGCCAAATTAAAATTTAGAGAGTGTCAAGTACAGATTTGATCATTTGAAAAATAGAACAATAATGATACGGAGGAAAAACTTGGGCAACTCTCATAGAATTTTAGAAGATAAAGACATAGTCATGAAAATAATGATGAAAAAGAGGATAGATATTAACAACAAACTTGAGGTGAAAAATGCCCTGGGATTACAGAGCCAAAGAACTCAATATGTGATGAAAGAGAGGTCAACATAGAGACACAGTCTGGCAAAAAATCATTTGAAGACAAAGGACAAACAGAAAGTGCTATAAGCATCCATAAGGAAAGCACTTTACCTCCAAAGAAGAAAAATCAAAATCAGGCTATCCTCAGATTTCTAGTTTTAATATCCAAAATAGGTAGTGGAGAAGCATCTAAGATTTAAAAGGTGAAGATGTAACTCTGTAATCTTGTACCCAGCTAAATTATCTTTGCTGGTGTTCCAGTCTGCCTGAATTGTTGCTATTGAAATATTTGCTGTAACAACTTGCAAAAAAAATTTTAGTCTGAATTTATGAATCAAATCCTTCCATAACGGGTACACATGTACTTGCTAGCAATGACATTTAAACAGAGTACGAGTCCAAGAAAGAGGATGTGCAGTGCATTTCAGTCTTACCTTAGCAGCCTTCCCAATAGATAGTGCATATTCTGGTTATCTGTTGCTGCATGACAAATATCCCAAAAATTAGTAGCTTAAAATCAACAGTTTTATTATCATTTCGCATGGGTCTGAGAATTGATGTGCTGCAGGTGGGAGGCTCTCACTTAGGGGCACTCATCCTGTTGTGTTAGCTGACTGCTGAAGATAAATCCACCTGAATGAAAGTTTCTTGGTCTCATGTTTGGCTCCTGAGTTGGTGTTGGCTGGGCATTTTCCTATCCACATAGTCTCTCCTGTCATTAGCTTAGGTTTCCTCATAGTATGGTGAAGACACTTCATAAGCACTGTCCTAATCTTTCCGTCAGTAATTTCCTTTCATGTATTTATAGTTATTTAGACATTTATATATGCATAAACAATATATTTGGTTTTGTATATATTTTCACTTATGTAGAAATGGAGTGATACGGGGTTTTGAATAAAACATTTTATATACAAATCCTTTGTTTTGTATGTTTCAAATACCTTCTCACAGTTTGTGTCTTTTTACCCTTTTTTACTTATCTTTTAAAATTGGATATTAATTTCATTATGTTGTACATATGGACCTTTTATGGAGCTCTAAACAATACTACTTCTATATTCTCCAATATTTTGTGCTAAGTTTTCAATTTTTTTTTTTTGCGTTCACATTTAAACTTTAAATCCACCTGAGAAATGATTTTTTTGTGTGTTAGGTACAAGCTGGGAATACAATTTTCTTCCCTTTTTGGATAACCAATCACCCTAGCATGATTTCTTTAATAGCCTATTCTTTTTCCACTGCTTTGGCATATCAGGGTTCTATATATGCATGTGTATGGTCTTTATTAAATTGGTCTGTTTATCAATCCCTTCATTAATACCACACTATCTTATTTACTCTACATTTGTAATAATACATTTTAAAATCTGGTGGAGCAAGGTTCCTTACCTTGTTTTTATTCAAAGTTGTCCTGACTATTTTAGCTGTTTAATCTTTCATATTAATAGAAACGTTAAAATCAGTGGAGTTACACAAACTTCTTTAGGAATTTTTACTGGAATTACATCTATCCTCCCAAACAATACAGAGACTTTCAAAGAGTTTAATATTGATCACTCTCCCTCCTTTCAAAGTCTATGTTAATGTCGTACAGGACTTGGTTCTGCTTTGTTGTTTAACCCATTATTAGACATTATTTTGTTGGATATACATAATGCTTGCTCAGATTTATGTATATATTCAAATCCCTGTCCCCCTTTCTTCCTTCAGCATTCCTTTCTGTATTCCACATTTACTCCTGTGGTTGATTTCCTTCTTCCTGAAGTGCACATCCTTCAGATATTCCCTTTACTGAGGATTTGTTTTTAGTAAACTCAGTTTTTGTATGTCTTAAAATATCTTCATGTTACTGTCACTCTTGTTTGTTTGTTTGTGCCTTTTTTTTTTTTTTTGAGACAAAGTCTCACTCTGTTGCACTGGCTAGAGTGCCATAGTGTCATCATAACTCACTGCAACCTCAAACTCCTGGGTTCGATTGATCCTCCTGTCTCAGCCTCCTGCTTTGCTGGGACTACAGCCATGAGCCACTACACCTGGCTAATTTTTTCTATTTTTGGTAGAGACAGGGACTCACTGTTGCTTAGACTGGTCTTGAACTCCTGAGCTTAAGCAATTCTCTGACCTTGGCCTCCCAAAGTGCATGGGCCACCGTGCCCAGCTGGCATTACTCTCACTTTTAAAGGATAGCTTTGCTAGGTGTAAAAATCAGTTGATAGTTACTTTCAGTTAAAACCTAGACAGTACAGAATACAAAAAAAAAAAAAAAATCACCACTACCTATTATCTCTCCACCAAATAATAAATAACGTGTTTTTCTATTTTTTTCTAAAGGTGTGTATCTATAATTTGCTATTTGAAATCAGTCTTTATAGTCTTAGAAACTTTAAAAAAAAACTTATTTTGGATCAGAATTGTTTTCAGGTCATGAAAAAGTCACTATGACATAACTTGAATGGCTATATAATCTATTTTAGGGTATAAGGTATTCACCAAACAGTTCTTCCATGGTTAAACTTCCAGGTTGACTCCATGTTTACTTAACATAAATAAATATGCAGTGACTATCTGTGCTAAAATCCTTTTCTTCGTTTTGAATATTTTCTCAGGTTAGAGTCCTCTAATTTCAATAAATGAATCAAAAGATACACTTTTTTCCCATTTTTTATTTGTACATATTCATGGGGTACAAGAGCAGTTTTGCTACATTGATATATATTGCATCGTGGCAAAGTCAGGGGGTACACACTTTTTGTAAAAGCTTGATATAGCTGTCTGTTACATTTCAGAAAGGTTGTAGCACTTTACATTTAAACCAGATGTATATTTGAATAATTCATTGTTTTAATCTACTTTATATTATTGCACTTATTTTGAATGTATGCATATTGCATATACCAATTGTAGTTGATGGTATATAAAATAACCACAGAGCAGCATCTGGGGCAAGAAGTCTTTTACCTGCATGACATTATGCATTCATAGAAACCATACTGGAGACTGAGCTAATTTCTACCTCTAAAATAAAATCTTGCTGGCACTGAGAAACACTCATTATTTCAGTGGAAAAACCACAGTATTTCAATCAGTGGACGTACTCAAATTGTGAAATGCACTGTTTGCGGAGTTACATGAAATAAATGTGGAAGAGGATTTATGCTCAATTACTACTCACCTTTTTACCTTAACATTAACACTTACGACAAAATGGCACATGATCCAAATATTGCTATTCTGCTTTTTAACATCTCCATTGCAGACTTCCCTAGAGGATCATGTTTTTATTTATTTATTTTTTATTATTTCAACTCTGTTTATTTTTTATGGTAAGAAATATGTTTTGGTTTCCTTGTAATATGAATTATTACATGGTTCTGTTTTTAGAGACATTGAAACAGACAGTGACAATTTTATAGTAGACAAAGGGTCTCTGTCCTATTTCTTATATTGACTGCAAATTAAAAACTTTGCATGTGGAGTTGTGTTAAAGGTTTCTTCTTATTTTTTCCATTTTTAATTATGGCTACATAATAGTTGTGTATATTTATGGGGAACATGATGTGTCATGATCAAATCAGGGTAATTGGGGTATTCATCACCTCAAGCATTTATTATTTCTTTGTGTTAGGAGCATTCCAGTTCCATAGGACCTCCTTATGATTTAGTCTTTTTGGGGTTTCTTTTATGGAAACCCTTTGGATAAGGTCTATGATGAAGCAATCCTTATACCAGTTTATAAACTCTAAGGAGTACTTTCAAAAATCACATCCTATCATGAATAAAATGTTTACCTACCATTTTGGTGACCACGGAGAATGATTTCCAAATGAGAAGGTATTTATAAAATGGCCCCCTATCTCTTCTTGGCCTTTTGGCTAAGATCAAGTATAGTATCTGTTCTTATCAGCTTAATATCTGATATGTCCTCTGAAGACATAATATTAAACAGACTTTTGGAGATAGGAGATGGAATAGAGGCTTGCTCCAACCACGCCACACATCAACCTGGTATTGCGGTACTTCCAGGAAGGCTGTACCCCTCCTGCGGGGATGTTGGTGTTTCCAAAAATTGATTTGTTATGCCTTAGATTTTCTTTATTCAACTTCTTGTCTTTCACTGGCATCTGTTACCTTTATCATCTCTTTTACTTAAAGCAGTCTGATATGCTCTTAGATATTTTAACGTGTTCTATAAAATAATAAGAAAAATGGTTCCCTGAGCCAAAGTGTGTTTGAATAGTAGCCATAATTATCATTTCTACGTTTTATACCTTCTCGAAGTCCCATCCTTAAGAAAGAGAACCAACTGTTTGCATATGGCAGGCATCTTCCTTCCTTCTTTCCTCCCCCTCTCTCCCCCTTCCTCCCAACACACAACCTGCCTTATCCAGATTGTTGGTTGTTTCCATGTTTTGTTTATAAATACGGGATCTTAGAGAGATTAAGTCATGCTCCACCCTTAGTTAATAGGAATTATTTCACCTTATTTTATGGCATAAAAAACCAGACCCTTGAAGCTTGCCGTTCAGTGCAAAATGTTCTTTGTCAGAACCAGAAAAGTAGCATTTTGATTAGTTATGAGTCCAAGCCATAGGCTTTGACCATAGCAATTTTGCAACTCTTTTCAAGTTTATAATTTTTAATTCTCCAGAATTTTTAGTCTTATTTTTAAAGAAACTTGCAATTTATTGGTTGTAATACTAAAAAACATAATTCTATGTTATAAGATAAACACACATACATACAGGTGAAAGTAAACTGTCCTCTCATCAGTATGCCCAGATGTATTCTATGGAGGAATATATTTTAGATAGACATGCACACATGAATACACATATACATATCAGAGAAATTGTGTATAGTCTCCATAATTTTTAAGGCAGTCTACTTCATTGCTGCTGAAACTGTCAGTGACCCAGAATTCAAGATAAAATGAAGGGTCATTAAAACACAGCTGTAGTTGTCTTTCAAAGAAAGATTTGCTTTATGTTAGAACCGACTTAACTTTTAATAAAATATTTAGATGATGAACCCTAGGCATTATATTGATGGCATTTTAAGTTTTTCCATAGGAAGATCTGGAAAACACACATAAAGGCAGTTAAAATATATTTTAGGTATTGATCTTCTTTTAACACTATCACCCACAAATTTTGTCTGTTTTATATTAGAATCTAACTGACTGGAAGCAACTTCCAGAAGTTTCTTAATTCATTCCTTGTTTTCTGATTTCTAAGCTGCTATCAGAAAAATGGTTACCTAATTTTTGAAAATGGTAAAGGACAAAGCCTTTTTCACATCTGTTCTCAGTAATTCAGTCTCTAACTTCCCTAATAGATAAAGGCTCTTATTATGACTATATTAAAGCTGTGTAGCTGTAATTCTGTTTTCGATTAGTGACAGTAAAAGGTAGAAAACACTTTTATTTTTAAGAGGTAATTTTTTACATATTTCCTGAGCATTGGCATCTTTTTATGTTTCTTGGCAAAGCATTCTCTGTAGTCTTTTCTCAAAGTCCCTATTTTTTGATTTTTGGTACCCTTATTTGGATTTTCTGGCTGAAATCATCGAAAGCCAAATAGGACACAGTATTCAAGCACAGTAAATGTGCAGTGCTCATTTTATTTTCGCTTCAGCGTCCTCAGCTGTTCGGTGTTACAGGCATAGACTTTTAACTCGACTGCATTGATCCATTTAGCTCGAGATTCAGTACAGGTCCTTGAGCCTGCCCTGCTAAGATCATGAAAAGTTTGTTTTGTATTACATAATAGTTCCCTGATCTTCTTTATGCAATTTTTCTTGTCAAACTCCAGGTAATGTCTTTTACTAAAATTATGGTAGTTTGGAATGTGAATCTCCTCTTGGATACCTTTGATTCAGTGGTGATTCATATTAAATTATGTACTAATACATTTTAAAATTTTTCATATTTGTAAACTTTTGGTTTCTCATGTTTTCCTTTAACACTGGAGTTAAACTGATAAGAACATACTGATACAAGCATGACAATAAGCAATACTTAGGAAACTTGTTATATTTTATACATGTGTATGTGCACGTGTGTAGTGACATCCTTTGATTTTAGTTTATATGTTTAGTAGTGTATACTTTTTCTGGAGAATGAAATACTATTTTCAGTTAAGGAGAAATCCATTTTATTAAATATTAAGTTGTTTGTAAAAGATGATTAGCCATGTTCTACTGTTTTAATATCTGGTAGTCACAGACAACCAGTTAGGATTGAAGATAACCCAGCAATGTTGTAGATATTTTGAAACCTTAGAAATGTGACGTCTCTAATAATCATGAGAAATGCCGAACATGTTATTTAGAGCTCCTTGTCAAGTATTACCCCCCTAACTGAAATCCATTGCTGCTCCTTGGGTAGTTGACAAAGATTCTACAGTAACCAAAACATTTGTCTGCTGTATCCTTGTGGATAGAGACTATTTTGGCAAATGTTTGTTTACATTCCTTGTCCTGTAAGAATAACAAAGAAAATATACCCTTGATCATCCTTGTTTTACATCAAACCAATCGTGGCCCCAGGCTTCATTTTATGAATTTAATGGTTCAGCCATTTAACTGAATGACCAGTTTATGGGGCTTAGAGAGTTTATGACCAAAAGGAAGAGAGTAACACTGACTTCCTCCCCTCTCCCTCAGGAGGTTATACTGACTGTGTCACAAAGGTGGTGAGAGAAAGTATAGCATACAGGGTAAGCTCTGGGATCAGACTGCTTGAGTTTAAATCCCAGCTCTACCACTTACTGCCTGTGGCATCTCAGGTTACTTAGCCTCTCTGTTCCTCAGTTTCCTCTTCTGAAAAAATGGGGATAACATTTGATATAGAAACCCCAATTACCCTGATTTGATTATATGAATGTATCAAATTATCACATGTACTGTGAAAATATGTATAGCTATTGTGTATTACTAAAAATATTTTAAGGAAAAAATGGGCATAATATAGTATTTATTTCACAGACATTTTTAATATGAGATGAATTAACATATGTAAAGCATTTAGTGCCTAGCACACAGCTTACATCTGTGTGATGATGGCAATGATGATTTAATAATTTGGAGGAAACTCAGAAATAGCACCTTTCTGAAAGAAGAAGGGCTGGTATAATGGGCTTCCTTCTTTCTGTAATCCAACTAATAACATCTTGATACCGCTGGTATTTGTGTCACCTGGACTGAGAGTTAATTTTATCTTTCCAATTTTTGAAGTGCCAACTCTGCATCCTAGTTAGGCAGAAGCCCCAAACATGAGTGTTGTTTTAATTTTTTCAATTGCAGTTTTCTTTTTTGTCTCTTTTTTTGCAAGCCAACTAGGTTGCTTTTCAAAACAAAACCTGTTTATTGAATACATTGAGATATTCTGCAGGTTAACTCAAGTTTCTGGAATATGAACACAGAAGTGAATCTGCTGTAGCATGAATGACCTATGACACCTCGAATGGAGCACAAAGATAAGGGCTCTTTCCCTGGGTGTGCACGTGCCTCCTAACATGGGAAACTTGATCTCTACTATAGCTTTCTTCTTGGGGCATCACCCACAGATAGAACTCAGGGAAGGGAGTCCAGGCAGAAAGCGGTTTGCTTCCTTTCACATTTTGGAATGTAGACTCTCAACCCAATTTGAAAGAGGTTCCCATTTATTTTGGAGACCCTTTATTCCTTCCTCCTTTCTTATCCCTTTTAAACTCCCTTTTCTCTCCTGTCCACAGCCTTTCAACAATGCTTTATGCTCTCCACTTGTATCTAATTTTAACTTTGCACCTCTGAAGCTTAAAAAAAAATAAATTCTGGACTTTCAGGAGTTGGTACATGGCTAGCAAACCTATATTTACAGAAAAAAAGGTCCCTGGAGGATTCTACTACCTCTGGCCTATAAACTGGCTTTTGGAACTACAGGTCTAAACCTTTTCCGATTCCCAGCCGAAAAATAAGCATCCTGTGTTTTATTTTTACCTTGGGTTTTGCCATGGGCACACTTGATACTGAGTTGGTGTTGCTAAAATGTGCCATTGACCCTGGGAAACTGAGGCTTTGAATGCCATAGCCCCAGGAAATAAGGTAAGTGATGTGAGAAATGTGGGTTGTAGGCCAGGACCATTGGGGAGCTAATGGGGCCCAAGGGAACCCTGATATTGTGTGGGATTGAGCAGGGAGGTTTCGATGCCTTTCTCCAGCTTAGTATTTACTTATTAATTTGTTTGTTCAGCAGTCATTTAAATGATTATGAGATCAAAGGTATTTTGCTGGGCACAAGGGATGCAGAGCATGGTGGAAAGAGTATAGGTTTTAGAATTTGCCAGATGTTGGTTTGAATCACTGCTGAGCTATGTAATTTTGAGCTATTTACTTAACTTCTCTAAACCTATTTCTTCGTTGGCAAACTGGAAAATAATGCTTACCTTGCAGGTTGTTGTAAGAATTAGAAATAATACACATAAGGCACCTTCTATAGTGCTGTAGTTTATTTAGCATTTGTATGCCAGGGATAATATTTGGAGTTTTATACATATTCTCTTTTACTCTTCACAGCAATGCTGAGGCATGCACTATTGCTATTACTAGTTTAGAAATGAAAAGACAAAGTTTAGAAAAACTAACTAGTCCAAGATTACTAGCTTCTCAGTGGCATAACTGTTTTGAATCTAGACTGTCTGACCTCTAAGCCCATGTTCTTGGCCTTGTCTTCTAGATGCCTGCCCAGTCTGCTACATGTTACGCCTCCCTACTCCTCCAGGCTAGACCTGGGAGTGATCCCCCCAAGAGCTGGTCAGGCATCCACAGCTCTGGGATTTAACTTAGTAAGGTGGCCAAGGCATGTTGAATTCCTCTCTCGGGAATACGTAATTGACACAAAAGAGAAGCGAAGCTATTATTAAGAGGAAGGTAAGCCGAAAAGTCATAGGGTTTATTTAGGGTTAGGGTAGCCTACATAGATCATGTATAAAGCCGAAGTTGAGGGCAGAAGTGGGAGTCCAGGAGAGTTCATTTTCTGATGGAGGACAAACACCCTAGGGCTCTGGTTCTTGAGCACATTCAGTGTTAAGATCTAGCCCATATATCTTCACTGTCTTAGTTGAGAGTACGTTTGAATATCTTTAACTTGATTTTTGGAAAGACTCTAGCCAGGACTCCATGGGACACTAAATTGCCATTAAATTGAAGCTATTTTTCATTCTTTACAAACTAGTAGCCATGATATGCAGCCAAGCAAAATTGCAGTAGAAGGTGGGAAATTTTACAGTGAGGAACGTTCAAAGTGCTTCTAGGGCACAGAGGAGGGAATGCATTTATGATCCTTCATGGCACACACATCCCCTCATGTTACTCTGTGTTGACTGACTTCATGTAAGACCTGCCACTTAGGTGAACTGTAGGCTTGGACTGATAACCCCTGCTCTTCTGTATCTGCCACATAGAAACCTTTACTTTTCTCTTGTGTGTCTCCAAGTTCCATCAAGATTGTGTTGAATCAAAATTAAATGTTTGCTGTATGATAATAGTCCTACATGTTGTCTTTTGGATGACTTTTTTTTTTCATTTAGTCAATGGTTATCGATTTAAGACCAAGAAGGTGGTTTTATATCCTCTTGTTCTGATGGAATTATCTTAAAAGTTACCATTCCTTATAATATTAAGTAAGCTATGGAGGAACTTGAAATTCTTTTCTGGTTATCCCATAACTCCTAATCTAATGAAAACAGTTGTATCATTTTCGCTGCAAAACCTGATGTTTTTCTGACTTAGTTTAGGAGTGCCAAACAAGCCCGATAGTTTTCTTCAAATTTTATTTATTTTGAGTAAATTTAGGGCAGGTAGCTATACAATATTCCAGCATCACAGTTTGAATACTTACATTTTTTCACAATATTCAGTTAATAAAGCACTTAACGGTGCATGAATGTTCATCTCACTACCTAGGAAACTTTATAGATTGCATCTTGCTAAAAGCTTAGAAAAAAGACTAAGCAATGAATCAATGCAGTGCAAATTTACAAAAAGTTCAAGTTACAGATAAGTTATTTATGTAGTACTTAACAACTCATAAAGAGTTTCCATGATTATGATGAGGTCAATGACTTTTCTCATAGAACCTGGTAAGGGTGACATTAGTTGTCTTCCAGTGCTTCTCTTCTTTTCTTGAAAAATGACTCTATAACTGTATCCTTTTCTAGTTGCCTTTAAAGCTGGAAAAGTATATAAGAAAGAGAAATTGGGACAGGAATGGTGGCTCATGCCTATAGTCCTAGCTACTCAAGAAGCTGAGGCAGGAGGATCTCCTGAGCCCAGGAGTTGAAGGCTGCAGTGAGCTATGATGATGCCACTGCACTCTAGCGTGGGTGATAGAGTAAAACTGTCGGGGGCGGGGTGGGGGGGGGGGGGGGGAGGGGAAAGAACAAAAAAAAGAAAAGAGAAATGGAAACCTGTGCTCTAAGCCCAGCTGCTACTAATAGCTGTAGGAGCTTGGGTCGGTTACTCCAGACTTTCTGTATTTCACTTGCTTCATATCTAAACCATTTTGCAGAGCGGACTAGAGCAGGGCACAGTAGATGTCTGGGATACACCCTGTCTCTCCACTCTCCTCAGTGCAGACGACTGATTGTTGTCAGGAGCCAAACAGTCACCTTTCGTTCTTGATTTCAATTATATGTGTACTATCTGGACCAGAAGATACTGAAGATCATTTTTATATTTTACATTTTATATCTCTATTCTTATAGATAAGAGACCCAAGGAAAGGATCTGTTCTTTGCAGATAATTTACATTAAAGTTCCCATAAGAAAATGGCAACCTGAATTTGTGAATAATGCTTTTCCCCTGAATCATTGTTTGAATAGCAGATTCATCTTAATTTTCTTTCCTACTGTCATTAGCTCCCTTTACCCTCAAACATCTTTTAACAGCGGCAGTGCGATCCTATTTCTCCTTGTACGGCACGTGTGTCTTGGTGCTACGTAGTCCGCTAAAGGGATTTTACCTATAGCTAGAAAGAAAAAAGGCCTCCAACTGGAGTTACAAGAAATTATTTAAGAAGTTAGAGCCCTAAAGCTCCCCTGTACACTTTTTTTAAAAAAAACATAACCCTTAACCAATGCTCTTCCAGTAAAAGTGAATTATTGCCCCCTTGTGGTAGAATTATGCATTTTTTCACTCAAACCAAGTATAGTGTTATTTTAGTTTCCACTACCCTGAAACTTTGTCCTTTACAATTAATCTAAAGTATTTATAAAAATAATTTTAAATAGCTTCAAAACCACCTGTTTTTGTTTATTCTCAGCTATCTTAAATGCCATAGAATCCTGTCTTTGAACTATTAATATTTTGTTCTGATTTTCTGTTTGAGGTACCAGACATTTAAGAGCTTAACTTAAATGAACTAGAGTCGGCAACATTATACAGAACAAACCCAAATCTCATTCAAATTACTTTATTTCTTGTTTTTATTGCTTCAAGTAAATTTGTAGGGGTTTGGGAATATCATATTGCTCCTTTAAAAGTCATGTCATACATCTGAAGAACAATGGCTTCTTCAGAGATATAAAAAGAGAGGACCTTTTGAAATACCATGTGCAGGAAACCTTAGTGGCAAGATAATTTATTCATTAAGGTTCAGGTGTTAGCTTTTCTTCCATTTTCATCATTTTGGACATGAAAACAAGATTTTAAAACCAAATGGGACTTCTGTCAACAAAATGGGTAACAGATCTCATGCTTTAGTAACCTGTTTTATATAAGAAGAATTGAGAAGCCATAAAAGAAGCCCTTGAATACTATTCTTCTGAGAATAAAAATATGGCACATTTTTACAGGTAGGAGAACAGTAATATGCAGTCAGAGGCTTCCCATTCAGTCAACTTGGCTTATTGAATTAGGTTTTACAAACTAGTATAAATCTGTGTAGGCAGTAAGTATTCTGAATTATGATATTTCTCAGTGACTATAATATCTGTATGTTTAGAGAAGTCAATTTTGTAAGTTATTTTTTATTTTGGATGGTTTGCACTCTCTATCAATAGCCTTGTAAGAAGAACAACTACCTCTAAGTTATTTCCAGATTATATGTAGGTTTTTTAAGCACATGCTCTTTTATGAGGATGAAATGACTAAGTGACTGGAAATTTTTTCAAGTTATTACTTGAAATTCAAGATGTCTAGTAAATTCTCCTTAGTAGGTGGTTTGTTATATTTCAACACTTTAGATTATTTTTTTCTCAAGGCAAACCACCATTGAAGGATTAGATATTGCCTACAGGCCCCTTCAAATTTTAGTGAAAAGAAAGAGGTGTATGTATTTCTAGAAAACCAGATGGATGTTACTAAAAAATGCCCCTTAAGAAACTTTGTGCTATCGGTAAGGAGCCACAATTCATTTCCTTTACTCTTTCCACGTTACCCTCACTCCTGACTCCCCAGCTGATGTTAATAAATAACTTATATACTTAAATTTCAAGGAGAAGATTTCAAAGGTTCTCAGCATACACAAAAAATAAGCAGATGAGGTGATGGATGTGTTAATTAGGTTGATTAATCATTTCGCATTATATACATCATAATATCAATGTATGCTATAACTATATACAATTTTTGTCAATTAAAATGTGTTGTTCTGAACTATTATGGACAGTGGGAAGATTTTTTCTTAGGCTACATAGAATATACTATGGTAGATTTCAGTCCTCATCATATTTGCCTATTTGGATGTCTTTCTAGATTAAAAAATTCATGAACTAACATCCATTCTTAACATCCGAAATGTTTAGGTCAGTAGTTTCTAAGCTTTTATATCTTAGATCCAATTACAAGTGATCACTCCACAAAAGAATCTGCTTACCACCACAGTAGGAATACTTTTGTATTACAGCCTTTCTGTTATACCCATTTATGATAAGTTTTAGTGACATAAATTTAATCAATTGATAGTTGAAAACAGACTTGATGGCTTCAGTAATCAAAAAGAAGAGGTCATGAAAATGTAGTAGGATATTTAGGTACTTCACAATTTTTTTTAGTATTACAGTAAAGATCTCTATGCATAAATCTTTGTCCAAGTTTAGATTATGTTCCTAGGATGGATTCTTAGATTTGAGTCAAAGGTTATGAATATTTTTAATACTTTCATATGCATTGGCTTTTTAGAAAGGCTGTACCAATTTTATTTTCTCTTAATGCATCCTAATGTCTGTCTCAGCACATTACCTGGTAAGCTTTTTTTTTACCTTTAAGGATCCTTGTGATGGCATATTATTTTATTTGGAAGTTTTAATTGTGAGATTTGTTTAAATATATTAGCCATTTTTATTTCCTTTATGAATTGTGTTGAGGTCTTTTGTTTATTTTTACATGAGCTCTTAAAATATTTAGGAACCACTTGGCATTTTTCCGGAGAATCATTCATTACTCTTAAACAAATAAATCTGTTACAACTCATTCTTGGGCAAACTCAAGTTGCCCATATGAGAAAAAGAAAGGGCCCGAATGCTATTTGTTGTCTACAACTCAGTCCTTGTGACTTTTGATGTGGAAGCAACATTTTATGTTCTGCCTCAAGAACGTTCTCTGAAGTGTGACAATATTTGCGGGGTTGGTGGTTACGTAGCATTCCTGTCCCCAAGTTTTAGTGGCTTTGAAGAATAACTGACTCTCGTTGAGGTGATTCCCAAATCTCCATGGTGAATTGCATAATGCAGTGAAGCCCAGGTTTCAAGTCAGAGCATCACAACTTATCATAATTTAGTAAAAGTCAGTTTGGCTTTTGTCATAGTTATTTATGGCTACAACAACAGTAATTACATTTGTCATAATTGTGGCTTGCTTTCCCAGTTTGTATGTATGTATGTATACATATATATAGAATATAATATTTTTAATAGAGCTACTGAATTTTTTCTTCAGTTTTCTTCCATTGTATTTACCCTTAGAAAACTTTTCTCAAAACAAATGCATAGTAATCATTGTGGAAACTCTAGAAAGTCTCTGTGCCTTACTGATGGATATACAAGAACCATTGTTCCAGCGATTCAAAGACTCTTACCTAAAACTAGTCAGAAAAAACAATTTGAAGACCTTCTTTGCATTTGGGAGCTTATGAAAGAATGAAATTAGTGTCTGACTGGCAGTGGAGCCGGTATTTTCACAGCTTCATGTAATTTGTCTGATATCTTGGTTCAAAATAATCTGATTCTAATAGCAGTAATCCACAGCTGAATGGTAGCAGTATTCCCATAAGGAACTGTTCATCCTTCTCTGTAGAGGAGTTGATAGGTTATCCTCTTGGAGCATTTCCACATGTGTGCAAGTCAGTGTAATTACATTGGTTACAGTGTGGCTTTGATAGCATCTTTCTAACTTCATTCATTTTGAGGATAATCTTGTCTTTCCTATGATATTTTATACATCTTCCATTAATCCTAGGAATATAACATTTTCAGATGGTGTCTCATAACTTTTTAGTGAAAGATGAATATAGCATTTTCGTTCTATAAATATAGAAACTAAGAATCACAAATATGCCTTACCAGACATCTCAGTTACAAAACTATTCCTAGCTACCAGGTTTTCCTTTTCCCAGAGGTAGCTTTGCTCTAAACCATATTGCCTTCCTTAGTAATATCTGGGCCTTTCTTCTTGCATCCA
Organism: Indri indri; assembly: GCA_004363605.1. Taxonomy (NCBI): domain Eukaryota; kingdom Metazoa; phylum Chordata; class Mammalia; order Primates; family Indriidae; genus Indri; species Indri indri. The sequence continues at coordinate 89,501 of RJWJ010000805.1, read as the reverse complement.
CCTAAAAGATCTCTCCTGTACACCCACTTAAAGAGATTCACTCAGTTATGATCTGCCAAGGTCACCATATTCTCAAAACACTCAGGATACAGATTTACAAAATTTGTCATTAGAGTTGGACATGCTGAGGCTGACAATCTCCTCATAAAACTCAAACCTTTTCTTCTCATCTTCAGACATATATATTCTAGTCTTGTGAACTAAAAAGTAAGAAAGTTAAATTCATGAGTCTAATTGCTTTTTGGGTGACAGGTATCATACTTGTCTTTAAATGCTTCACTTGCAGTGTAAATGTGCTTGAGAAAGTGAAACAAGGTGGAGTCTCCAAGTCTAATTTTATATCCACAGAAATTACATGGAAACAAAACTTATAATGCTTATAATATCCAATATAACTTATGAACAGGGATATATTTCTTTTTGTTTTAACCTTATTTTTTCTTCTCATGTTTAAACATCTTAGAACATTTTAATAGTGAGATGCATGTGGTAGTAAAACTCAGTGGAAACCAAGCAGGTGGGAGGGGATGAGTAAATTCACAGCTAACGGGTACAATGCACACTATCTTGGTGATGGGCACACTTATAACTTTGATTCAAATGGCACAAAAGCAATTCCTGTAACCAAAATGTTTGTACCCCTGTAATACTCTGAAATAAAAAAAAATCTTAGAACATGGAAAAGAAAAGAATCTATGCAAGACCCTTTCTATACCTTGTGTTGTGTTTTAGTATTCTGTCATTACGTTGAGCTGGGCTTAAAGTCAGAACAACCTACTATGGACCACAAAATATTTTCAGTTAATTTAGGCCTGTCTGTGGTCAAATCTTGGCTAACCATCTTAATTTCTTGGTATCTGCAATATATGCTATGTGAGAAATGGACTGGCCAAAAACAGAACCAACCAACTAAACAATAGCAAAGAGGTGTCATTCAAAAGAGACTTCTGAGTAAAAATAATTAGGGCCCCCAAAACATTGCTAGTTGGAAATGGTACCACATACTTAGTGCCCAAGGAATAATCATACAATTTGAAAAATTTATATATATAAATAAGTTTTCAGAAGCATTTCTGAATTTTTGGCCAGGATATCAACTGTGTTATGCAAGTATTGAGTAACTTTCCTATTACACAATATCATATCAGCCAGCAATCCCAAAAATTGTTAGATATTGACGATTACATCAGAATAACATGTTGGGTAAATGACACAAAATTGGCCATCTTAAAATGAGTTTCCAGTCATTTCGCATAGATTTGCTGTTAGTGAAAGTAGTACACATTGAACTTTCAACAACGTAATTTATATGAAGGACAGAAATTGTGAATGTGAAAAGCTTTCTTTGGATAACATACTCAGTATATTTTTATTTTAGCATGACACATTTAAACATCTAGTAATGTTAGCTTTATTTTTCCGTTCACTTAATTTCAATTTGCTTTTAAAAGAAATCTATTTTTTATATAAATTAAGAATAAACCAAATGAATTTTTAAAGTGTAGTCAGCAATGGTTTTTTTTTTTAAACTAAGGATTTTTGTTATTTAGAGAAAATACAGAATGAAGAAAAACTTCTTCATAAAACTTTATAATTGAAGCTTTTAAAATATGCTATTTTCAGTCAAGTATTTCATCTTTCTGCCCTCATTAGGTGTGTCTCATCATTAGAGATAGTTACTAAATAGTTGCAACTTTACAGCTGCTTTGATTAATGATGGCTTAGACTAGGGTTTCATTGGGTAGGATTAACTATGTTTAAAGATGGCAAAATGCCATTATTACATTAATGCCAGAATTTAATGAAAACCAGAAGTTAACTTCAAGGACATTATAATTTAATATGGGGACATGACTATGTTCTCATTGTTTTAATGTAGTGTCCTATTAAATATAAGTTATTCTTTTTTTCTCTGTTTTCTTGTGATTTAAATTTTTGCTCAGCAAACATTTATTGCCTATCAAGTAAGTGCCAATCACTGTGCTGGGGTCTTGAGGAGTGAGACTGTTTTCCATCCTCAAAACACAGCCTTTTTGATCAGAAAGAATAGAAATGAGAAACACCTCCCTTATTAAGAAATCTCATGGTCTCTCTTAATGTTGTATGATTCTGGCTTCCTCAGGCATTTATCTCCTTAATCTTTGGTCTGTTACTTTTTCATTTTTTATATCAGCCTCCTTTATTGTCTGGATTGAAAAGTTGGACAGCTACATCCTTATAGTAAAAGGGCCTGGAATATTGAGTTTCACAGGTGTGGGAAGGGTGAAGTCCATGAAACTGAATGTCCTATTTATAGTACTGATTACTGCAGTGTCTAATAGCTGTACCTTACAGGAAAAGAAAAGTTTTGTAGGACTGTGAGATAAAATTGGAAGTAGGGCAGGTAGGAAATGAAGAATAGCTGACAGGATTCTTTCTTGTTTCTGAAAAATCTTCTTGTACTGAAGGTGTATAGGGGTGACCTTCTTTCTGTAAAATGTGGAAGAACCCTAAAAAATCCCATGATTCCTATGTGTTTAGAACCCAAAGAAAGCAATGTACCTAAAATAAACACCTTTTGTTCCTTATTTTTTCTCTCAAAATCTTTATATATACACACACATATACAAACCTATATATACTTGGAAAGAAATGTTGAGATTTTATAAAGTAAGACTTTATAAACCATAACCACAAGATGGAAGAAGTAAAATATACCTGAGGCAAAGAAAAAAACTGCTTCCACAACTTCCTGTTGGAGGAAAACCTCACCTATTTAGCTTGTGGTGTGGGCTTCCTAGTGGCTAAGGCAAAGAGGAGAAATAGGATAACTTGGTGTGATTTTTCCGGTGATAAGACACATACCACCAGTTCATCAGAACAAATGGGAATTCTTCTTGCTCTCCATTAAAAACAAGAACAAGTTGTCCAGGGGATTTGGATAAGAAGCCATAAGGCACATAAGGAATGATGTCCTCATGAATTTTTATAGAAAATAAAAAAGGACTGCACATATGTCATTTCATATATTGGCATTTGGAGAACACGAAAGGAATAACATTAAAAGCAGGGATCTTTTTCCACATGGGCAAGGAGAAGGGAGTTTGAAACTTCTGGTATATTTACTGTAGATAGATGCTTATTTTCTTTTGACCCACTGACATGTGGAGCAGTAGAAAGATGTAAAGATGTCTGGTAAAGGGTAGCATTGTTCAAAGTAGGAGGGTAAATAGCATTTTTGTGGCAGGATGATATTTGAAAGACTGATCAGGCCGCTGGGAGGTTTTTAAATATGCCAGTTCCCTGTAACAGGAAGATCAGTCTCTGTTTTAGACAGCATATCCAATTTAGTAAATTATTATTATTCCGTCAAAATTAATGTGAACAATTTTCTCTTTGAGGCTGCTTTTTCCATAGGTGATGTTTTCCAGATGGGCTTTGTGCAAAACTCTCAATGTTTTTGTTTTATTTCCTAGAGAAAGAGCCTTTTCTGACATCTTTTCATTTCTTTCTCTTTCCTCCATTGCAGGGAAGAGAACACCCAAGGCCAAGGAGAAAAGGAACAAGAAAAAGAAGAGGAAGCTGATAGAAAGAGCCCAGGAGCAACACAGTGTCTTCCTAGCTACAGACAGAGCTAACCAGTAAAATAAAAGACACACATGGTGGATTTTGGGGGGGGTTTGTTTTTGCAAAAGTGCACAAAGCTACTCTCCACTCCTGCACACTGGTGTGCAGCGTTTGTGCTGCTCTGACCAGTATCTGTTCCCAGTAACATGGTGAAAGGAAGCACCCCAAGCGTGACCTCTGTGTTATTTATGCTTTGATTTGAATCTGGAGAGTGTGAAGGCAGGAGTAAGTGTACATCCTGTGACTTGGCTCAGTGTGTGCTGAGAGACTCCACCCCTGGTGCCGTGGGCATGCAGGAAGTGCGAGGCGGCTGCAGACCACCACTGGAGAATGGACACGTGCCTACTTACGTGAAAGACGATGCTCTCGGCAGGCAAAGTGCTATTCACTCGTGACCTTTATTTCTCACAGTGTGCATTTTCAAGGATACATGTTTGTGGGTATCTGCTTAGTGTTACCACATGGTGTTCTCAGCATCTGTTACCTCCATACTGTTGTGCGATGAAACTGCTTTTAGCTGGGGATGTGCTCCAGAAATTCCTGCTCAGTTTCACAGCAGCCCTAATATGTACATATTCTGCTGGGGCTATATGTATCAAGCTCTTATTTACTGTATATTTATGCTTTCTTGTGTGTAAGACGTCATACCTGATTAACATGTCACTTTGTTTCTAGTGGGTCCTAACCGTTGTCTGGTAAATGACTGTTCTAGTTTTGCGAATTGACAAATGTTTTGTTGCTTCTTGAAACTTTTTTTTTTGTCGGTTTATTTCTAAGAATAGGATAAACTAGTTTTTGTATATAGAGTCAAATGACCAGCGTCAAAGAGTTTGAACATCAACAGACCTTCCCCACTCCATGTATCCCACACACGGATAAAGCCGCATCTGGCAAAACTCCCTTTGAGTCTAAGATGTGATGACTTTAAGAAACACAACCCAAAACATGAGAAATTACATGCAGTCACTTGTAGTATTCATCATGCAGTTTCACAGGCCACCTACAGAATTTTTCAATCTTAGTTCTGACTTCAATTTTTTTAATTTAAAGCAATTACTGACTTTTAATAACAGGGCACCTAATGTTTTTGGGTCACTGAAGATGTTACCATCACAAGTTTATGCATAGAATGACAATTCCTATGACTGCTGGTCAGATCTTAACAGGTCTTCATTGAGCCAGAATCTATTTCATATCCATCATTGTCCACTTGGGGGAACCAGTTTTTAAAAGCATCATTATCTTCCTGCATCATTATCTTCCTGGCTGATCCAGGAGAAAATCAGAACAAAAAAGAAATGCTTGCAGGTTACCGAGGAAACCACCAAAGCAAGGTAAAACCATTTTCTTACCTTGCATTGGCAAAACTACCTCTTCAGTGTTTTTGTTTAACTTTTGAGTTAAAAAAAAGCATCTTACCAATAAGGATAAATGTCATATACATCATTATGAAAATACTATTGCTATGAGATAAGCCATATATGAATGTTGTATACAACTTTAGGGTTCGCATTTTAATCCTGAAGTGTTCACCTCCTTTCAAGACTGTGTACACTATATTCCCAAGTGGGGAGGGGTCTCCTTTATATAGTGCTTTATCATTAATAAGTCAGCACCTGTTCTGTTTCTGGGATGTTCTTTTTGTGCATTAAAAACTTCAAAATTGTTTGTGGAGATTTCTTTTCACTTTAGAGATACATTTAGGAAAAAAAATGCAGTACTTCAACAACTGTACCCCCAAATAATGGTCCTTAAAAATATTTTAAAAGCCTATGGTTATAACTACATCTAGGATACTAACTAGTTAATCTATAAATTAAACTATAATAGTGTAGTGGTTAAGAATGGGGATTTCAGAGCCAGACTGCCTGAGTTCCAACCTAGACTTAGAGTAGCCTGGGACAAATTAGTCAATTCTCCAAGTCTCAGTTTCCTTATATGTGAAATGGAGATCACAGTATTATCTGCCTGTAAGGTTGTGTTTTTAGGACTAAATAAAAGATATATAGGGTTGTTTTAAAAATTAGGAAAAATGTACAGTCAGTACAGCATAGTATATACTAAGTACTACATAAGTTGTTACATGTTTTTACCTCTTTCATTGGATATTTACATTCTTTCAAACATACTGATCTCCCCTTAACAGAATATGTTTATGAAAGTATCAATACCCTTCAATCTATTGCTTGCTGCCTGGACATTATTTGCTAAAACCTTTATTCTTATGGGAAGGGAACTGATTTTCATTTACTTGGCTTATGAGTTTTGTTATAAGTAACTTTTGTTATAAGTAACATATATACAGATAGTAATGAAGTCAGTTTTGTGTGTATATCATAATTAGGGTGCAGTCAAGGAAATAAACCAGTTGAGGTATTTCAAATAGGAAATTTAACACTGGGAATTGGTTACACAAATAAAGGAGACAAGAAGTCAAAATGGGTTAACAAGAAGAGGTGGGGGTTTCCAGAATCCAGAAGTCAAAGACACACAGCTAGTGTTGGAACAATAGCTGAGGCTAGTGCTGTAACCACAAAGGGAGCTGTAACTGGGGACAGAAAGCTTGGAAAGGATCTGGTCACTGTGGGAAATGTTGCCATAGGCAAAGTGAGACAAGAAATACCCTGGCTTCCCTCAATCTCCCAGCCTCAGTCTTCTACCAGTGCCTGCCATTGGACAAGGAAGTCTAGGTACCATAGCTCTGTGATGCAGAGGAACAGCAAGGGAAGGGCAGAGAGGAGATCTAAGAGTAAACGAGTAATCAGAATAATCACCAACACCTGCCTCAATCTAGTCCCCTTCCTGCCTTTCCCATTTAATAGTTAATATCTTTACCTAGTTGGTTGCATGAAGACTCTAGATATTAATATCCTCTTCACCCATGTATCTTATGGGGACCATCCAAAGACTAAATGGGCTGAGATGATTGTTGTCATAAAATCTTCAAGGGTTCCTTTATGGTAAACTTGGACATGCTCACCGTATCAGTTGATGCCCCTTGAATCATGAAGATAGAAAGGTAAGGGCAAATATGGTTTTCAAAGTAGAAGGTGCACATACTAAATTTGAGAGGTTGGACAGTCTCAAAAATGTGTGAAGAATCAAGGTTTAGATAGATTCCAACATAAATCTATGATGAATCATTACAGCAAATTGCCATGTACTACCTCCTCCAGCTCTAACAGACATTGTTAATCACACTCTCTTGGTCTCTGAAGTTGACAGGGGAGTCACAACTTTTTGTTTCCCAGGTTCAAGTTAATGCCCTAGAGAGCGACAGTTGTCTTTACCCAGAAACACTTTTTGGAGCATTCCATGCAATATTTTTCAAAGCTTTCCACTAAAGAACCCTTAAGGAGTTCCTCTGCCTTTAAAGGCAGAGGAAAGTGAATTTATAACCCTGGAATTATACCCTGAAGCAAAAATATTTTAATCTTGATTTTAATATAAAAATTCATGCAATTTTTGCATTCTAATCAGTAAAATGGCTTTTGTTTATTTTTATTTTTTATTTCAGCATATTATGGGGGTATAAATGTTTAGGTTGCATATATTGACTTTCCCCACCCTAGTCAGAGCTTCAAAGTGTGTCCATCCCCCAGACAGTGCTCACTGCACCCATTAGGTGTGTATACACCCATCCCCTCATCCCCCCTCCCACGTGCCAGGCACCCAATGAATGTTACTACTATATGTGCACTTAAGTGTTGGTAAGTTAAGTCAGTTAATACCAATTGGATGGTGAGTACATGTGGTGCTTGTTTTCCATTCTTATCATACTTCACTTAGTATAATGGGCTCCTGCTCTATCCAGGATAATACAAGAGGTGCTAGATCTCCATTGTTTTTTGTGGATGTGTATAACTCTATGGTATACATATACCACATTTAATTAATCCACTCATGTATTGATGGGCACTTGGGTTGTTTCCACATCTTTGCAATTGTGAATTGTGCTGCTATAAACATTCTAATGCAGATGTTTGCTGTGAGACTACTGGAATTGATAAATTCAGCAAAATCTCGGGTTACAAAATCAATGTCCAGAAATCAGTAGCATTCCTGTACACCAGCAACAGTCAAACTGAGAACCAAATCAAAGACTCAATACTCTTCATAATAGTGACAAAGAAATATATTTAACTAAGGAGGTAAAAGACCTCATAGGGAGAACTACGAAACACTGAGGAAGGAAATAGCAGAGGACACAAACAGGTGGAAAACCATACCATGCTCATGGGTCGACAGAATCAACATTGTTAAAATGTCTATAGTACCCAAAGTGACCTACAGATTCAATGCAATCACTATTAAAATACCAACATCATTTTTCACAGATCTAGAAAAAATAATTCTATGCTTTGTATGGAACCAGAGAAGATCCTGTATAGCAAAAGCAATCTTAAGCAAAAAGAACTGGGAGGCATCAATTTACCAGACTTCAAGCTATACTACAAGGCTATAGTAACTAAAACAGCATGGTACTGGCACAAGAACAGAGACATAGATCAATGGAACAGAATTGAGAACCCAGATATAAAACATCCTCATATAGCCATCTAATCTTTGACAAAGCAGATAAAAACACACTGGAGAAAAGAATCCTTATTCAATAAATGGTGCTGGGAAAATTGGATAGCCACATGGCTGTTTATTTTTAAATATAAAATTATTCCCTCTAGCCTCTGAAATCCCTCCACCAAAAAACAAAACAAAACAAAACAAAAAAACTTGGAGTAAAAACACATTCAGGAAGATGTTCTATGTTTATTTGGTCCTGACTTTCACATACTCCTTGGCACATAGTCACTTATCCCTGGAAAAATGCATGTCTCCATTTAAGGAGCTGAACAGTAGTGTTCTCTAATGGCTGTGCCAGCTAACTCCTCCTTGGGTTTCATAGCCTTAGCTTCTGTGGCACGCTCTCCAGGTACACACTCAACTTTAACTTGATTCTCTTCTATTGGTTCCCTTTCTTCTTGCTGGTGTAGTTATGAATCAGCCACAGGCCTTCTTCCCTACATCTGTTTTTGAGAAGAGGGGTGAGCAAACTTTTCTGTTAGAGGCCAGAGAGTAAATATTTTAGGCTTTGTGGGCATCATGGTCTCAGTCACAGCTACACAATACCTTAGTTGTGACCCCCATTTGCTGTTGTAACACAAAAGCAGCCATATTAAGTATGTAAACAAATGGGCTATGTTGCAATAAAACTTTATTTACAGGCACTTAAATGTGAACTTCACAGTTTTCATGTGCCACAATATATTCTTCTGATTTTTTTCCAACCATTTAAAAAATATAAAATTGTTAGCTCACCAGCCACACAAAAATAGGTGGCAGTCTGAATTTGTTGACCCCTGATACAGAAGATAGCTTGTTGGTTAACACACTGTCCTTGCAAACTTTGTGAGAGGCTGCTTCTATCTCAGCTATACACACTCTGCTTCTGGTAGGAGTCCAATAAGTATGTTGAATATATATGCCATTTTAACCCTCCTATGTATGGGGATAAATCCCAACTTTATATTGTCATTCTTGAAATCTCACTCCAATTCTAGTTTTAATGTTTGTTTTCCATAGGATATTATATTTATTTAGGGCCCAAACCTAAACTGCAAAATTAAAAATTGATACAGTACCACTACCTTCTGGCATATCCTAGCCCCTGTATTATAATAAGAGAATCATAAACCTTATCTTCTATCTCTTCAACATCAAGACCTCTCCATCCTATCTGTAATGAGTGTCAGTGGCCCACTTTTCCCTTGTTCTTATATCACCAATCTACATGAATTAGTGCTATGGACTTATTTTATACACAACCAAGAAAACTTTTAAAATAATTATTTGAATACTCTTACTGTCTTCTTTACTGTGCTACTGGGATCCATAATTCCTCAATTGTGTCCCCCATTATCTTATAACCTTTTCCTTATTAGAGTCTGGTTCCCATTTTCTGTCTCAGCCTGTGAAAATGGAATATTTACTGAATGCTTTTTAGGACTAAAACCTTGTGGGCAATTATAGAAGTATTCTCTGGCTTGTTCATTTCAACTTCTAGGAGATTTTTAGGACAATTTTTGTATCATCTTGAGCCCTTCTACTATGGAGATAGAAGAACAGGTTATGTGATAATGGTGAAATGTTAAGGAAGGTATCTCTGGGGAGGTGTTCTTTTGCATGAAGCCTGAATGATGGACATATAAAAATCTGAGAAAGAATAGCCCAGATACTGGAAACAACCAGTGCAAAGGCCCTGAGGTACAAACAGGGTCAGCATGATCAAAGTACAGACAAAAAGGAGGAGTTGTTAGAGTATAGGCAGAAGGACCACAGAACCAACATGAGGTCAGGAGCAATCAAACACAAGGTCATGAAGGGCCATTAAAGCTGTAGTCAAAGTTTATATTTTAGTCTAAATCCTTAGAAAATCATTGGAGGACTCTAGGCAGGGGAGTGGTGTGTTCTGATTCCTGTGCCATATTTACTTAGGCTGCGGTATGGAAGGTAGATTTTTAGAGTGAAAGCAGAGAGAAAAATTGGTTATTGTACTAATCAGATGAAAATTAATGTGACATGGGCTGGGGAGGATGGTAAAGGAAGAGAGAAGTAGTTGGATTCAGGACACAGTTTGGCAGAAGGGCCCACAAAACTTACTGATGAGTTGGAGGTGGGGTAAAGGAAGGAAAGGAACCAAAGAAATCTCCTAGGTTTCTTGTCCTAAGCAACAGGTATATAGGTGACACAGGGAAGACTGGAGAAGAAGTAAATCCATGTTTTACGTGCTAAGTTTGAGGTGCCTGGTAGATATCTATGTGGAGATGGCAAGGAGGCCACTGGATATAAATCTGGAGTTTAGGGTCAGGGATAGAGATACAATTTGGGGATATATCAGTGGAAAGAAGGCACTTAGAACCATAGAACCTTATGGGACGACCCAGAGTGAGAACATTCAAGGGAGAGAGAAGAGACTTAAGGACAGTCAAACCTTAGACATCAGCTAGGGGATGAGGCACCAGCAAAGCAACTGTGAAAAGTGTCCAGGAAGGAAAACCAGGAGCTGGTAGTCACCAGGGGTGATCAATAGCTGGGGTACAAGGTTACATAACTCTCTCCCCCCTTGATTTAGAATAAAAATATCAGAAATGAAAGACAATTAGGAAAATTGTAAGAATTGATGATTTAGGTCTTCACAAATTCATTTCCCAATTGTACTCCAAGAATGACACTTATCCATAGTTTATAATTTTGAAAATAGTTTCAATGTAGAAAGAATATAAAATAAGTCAATGCTATAAAACTTTAGAAAAAACTCTTGGTATCAATGTGTTAATGATATTTAATTTTAGGTTACCATATCACCTACCAATTTCATCTATGTTTCTGATGAAATAATTATCTCAATGCCTCTAGATTTTTTAAATTTCTTTCAAATTTATAAAATAAAGTGAACAACAAAATAAGCATTCTGTGAATTATGAGTCCTTGAGTTTGTATTAATAATTTTCAACAGGATTTTTTAAACTTGTAATTATTGAGGTACTTTGGTAGCAGCTCTTTGATGTGAGAGCATACATGTTTGAACAATTGGATATTGTATATATTCACAATCATGATGTTTAACTGGAAAACAAGATAATGCTTTTTCAGTGACTGCTGTGTAAAATAAGACAACTAAAGCTTTAAGTATTTGCATTCCTTTTTTAAATTAAATATATTCCTAATCTTTTTCCCCATCACATGTGCTTCACCTGAGTTTATTCTCTCCTACATATACTATCCTGAAAAACTAAATGCAGCAGAGACTTTTAGTACTTATTCACATCTAGTTCTCTCCTCTCTGACCACTGAGGAGCATCCCAGTTCTCAATAATTTTTCAGTTAATGGAGCCCTTGTGACTAATTTTAACCAATGGGACTTGGTTGGGAATTATGTGGGGCACTTAAGAGCAGGCATACATTCTGCACAATTTCCTTTCTCCTTTGGCTGTGAGCACAAAGACACAACCACAAGGTGAAAGCAGCCTGGATCTCTGAGTCACTGCATGGAGAGAAGTTGCCTTGAATGGTTGCCCAAGCTAAATCAAACTTTGAGCAAAAAATAAATGTTTATTGTTTTAAGCCATTGAGATTCTAGGGTTATTAGTTACCTTGGCATAGCCTGGCATTCTCTGTAATGCAGTATTTTTAGTTTCCTTTTTCTTGGGATCAAGAAACTGTATTACTTATTAGTTGAAATCTGATCAGTAGCTACAGGAAAACAGAAAAGTAAAAAGGATATTTGACCAGAACAATCAGCACGCATAAGTTTAGAATTTGAACAATAAAGTATCTCATCTTGATGAAAGAGATTAACAAATATTCAGATAATGGTGATACAGTAATTTCTTCTGTCAAACTTCTTCAAAGATTCATATAACATCATAGATAGCTAAGGAAGCACATGATTGCCATAAGTTATCTCCATGTGCCTACTCTATGCAACGAATGTAGACAACCTATAAAATGGTGTTAGTGATGGCTTATTCTCTGTTAATGAGGCTGATCCTTGACTGTGTTCTCTCAGGTCATTGACAACCTTCCCTACAAAACATAGCCCTATCTAAATCCCATCTGTTATGGACTGATTTTTGCCCCCACCCCTCAAAAAAAAAACCCATTGTTGAAGCCCGAATCCCCAATGTGATTGTATTTAGAGATAGGACCTTTAAGGAAGTAATTAAGGTTAAATTATGTCATAAGGATGGGGCCCTAATCCAATAGGACTGGTGTCCCTATAAGAAGGGAAAGAGACATCAGGAGAGAGGGCATACTTAAAGAAAGCCTTGTGAGGACACAGTGAGAAGATGGCCATCTGTGAATCAAGGAGAAAGGCGTCTGAAGAAACTAAACTTGCTGACAACTTGATCTTGAACTTGCACGTTCATAACTGAGAAATAAATTCCTGTTGTTTAAGACACCTAGTCTGCGGTCTTCTGTTGTGGTAGCCCTAGCAAACTAACACACCATCCTTCTCAAGGCTCCCTTGGGCCATCACGCCCTTCATGTGGCCTTACTGCCCTGACTTATCATTGATACCCTCCTCTGAATTTCCATAGTGAATATAATTTGATACTTAATACAACTTTTAAATAAAATGCTTTTAAGTTTTGTCAACAATTTTTTCTTATTTCACCGACTGCACTATAAATCCCTTGAAGTGAGAGCTTCATGCTCTACATTCTATCTTTTTATTCCTCAAAATTGCATGCATAGTAGTTATTCAGTCAATGTGTGGTTAATTAAAAGAATGTTAATAGTCCAGTATTTTCTTCCTTAAAAATTTTTTAAAATTTATTTTTACTTTTTTAACCATACAGTACTCAGTAGTCCTAGGCAGTCTCCCATCCAAGTATTAACTAGGCCTGACCTTGCTTGGCTTCGAAAATCAGTTAAGACTGGGCACATTCAGGGTGGCATGGCTATAGACATTCCTCATTTTTAAGATTACTAAAATATGAAGCAGCCCAAAGTCCCAAGACTCTCTTTTGTGAGAGTCAGGGGACAGAATTTTTATATTTGTAAGATTTTTTAATTACAGTATTTAATTACTCTAAAAGATGTGATTGTTATACTATGTATTGCTATTAGTATTTTCCTAAGATAATTGTGCTTCTGTGATTTTGCTCAATGTTTAAAAGGGGTAGTAAAAAGGAATCAGGACAATTTATCTGTTTTAATTGATTTCATAATTTGTCAGATGAATTCTCAATTCTATCTAGTCTGCAAAGTGATACACAGTCGGTTAAGATTTTAATTAGGGAAGTAAAACATCTGTTTTAAATGACACTTTAATTTCGTGATGAACTAAGTGACTTGAAATGAATAGCTACAGGTTTCCTTTACCCATTTTCAATCGTGAGCCATACTCAGAATTATGTTGAAACGTTCTGAGCTCTTTCTTACATGCATTCATTAAAATAACAAAGGATCCTGTGTGTGTTTATGTCTCTGTTCATGTGTCTTTCTGTATCTCCTGCCTTTCTCTTGTCCCTTCTCTGACTCTAACTCAGCCCCTTTGGTTCTGCCAGTCTGTTCTTTGTCCCTGAAAACACAAATTATTTGCTCTTGGATTTGTAGGGAGAATATTCCTGAAAGTTCTCAGTGTTCAGTTTGTTCTGAAATTACATTATTAAGAGCTTACCCAGCAAATCTCAACATTGATCAAATGGAAAAAGGAAGAACCACCACGTTACAGCTCCAAGCAAAACCACTTTATGAGCGTGTGGCTGGGGTGCACGTTAATGACACCAGTGCCCAGGTGGCCAAATTTATGTCCACCCTCTTGATCTGATAATACAGAGCAGGAGGATGAATTGGTAATGAACCAGGCTGAAAACAGATGGTGGCTCCATGTGTGTATGCTGCTGAAAACCTACAAAGGGGAAACATTAAATATGTGTCTTTAAATTTAAATTAGTGCATTTCAAAACACACAGACTGTAGAGCTTTTGAAAATAGGCTGGCTGAATGTGTTTCATCTTATAGTTTTGAACTCTGATGTGTTTTGTGGAATAGCAACAGACAAAATGGATGGTATGTTAGTTACCCTTTCTTTAGCTCCTCAATATCAGTGGTGCTCCACTGTAATTAGGTACTTGTGTGTAGTCCTTTGTCATTAAATTTGCTAAACCCTAATTAGGAAATTTAGAAATTCTAAAGACCACGATCTAAAAATTGGCACCAATTATTAAATATGTTTTCTCATATTATATGATTTTTTTTTTGCTCCACAATACTGATTACATTTAGTGCTGAAATGATTTGTTTTGAAATATTTTCTTGACGTTTAAACAGACAGTATTTTATCAAAATGAACTAAAATAGATAACATTCTACTGGCTGTATATATACTTGTCCTGTACAGGAGATATTTGGGTATGAATCTATCCAGAAATAATTGTTTCTTTGATTTACACTCAGTAACAAATAAAACTGGTGCTTAAATGCCAATATAAACACTTCCCAGAATAAGTCGGGGAAAAGCTACCACAAACTCACCCTATGATTCTCTAAGGGCCTTGGATGATTTAATATGGAACTACCTAAAAATGAGTGTAGCTGAAGTTGGGTAAAGTTTATAGCAAGTCCACAATTTGGTCTGGACTTCTCAGACAATGGAGTTACAGGAAATCCAGGCTCAGACAAAAGAAGGGTAGGAATGATATACTCTCCACTTCACATCCCACATCTGCCCGGCAAAAATCTCAGGCCATTGTTACCTGAGCAATTCCTTCTGTGTTCTTCCAGGTAAAACTCAAACTGTCCAAACTCAAGGCAGATTCGATTTATATCTTGGACATGCCAGAGTCTACCCAAAGTGGCGGGATTTCCTAGCAGTGCCAATTCTATACTACTGTATAAAATATAATCTCACTGTTTCTTTTTGGTGTGGTATTGATGATGATCATGATGATGATTTGGGGAGAATTTATTATAACTTTTTCCCCTTTTTGTACAAAGACACTAAACTCTTTAACAAATGTCTTCATTCAGGAAATATATCGAGTACCAAATACTCAGCAGTCTAGGCAAACAGGAGGCAATGAGTTGCTAAAGGGAGACTTTCCATAGCGTCCTGGTTCTATTCTCTTTTCTTCCCAGTTCCCTCCTTCCTACTTCCCCATCCCTTTATTTTCCCATACTCTGTTCCGACTTGAGAAATACAATTTAGGGAGGGGAACATTCCATGATTTCCATTAGAAATGATATGTTATTCAAGGCAGAACAAACTCAAAAAGGACAGTAAGAATCCTTGCTTCTTGTCCTGTAGCAAACGTACAAAATTAAGATTCTAAACTGTCCTGAATGTCTGAGCAGCTGAAAGTGCTCAGTCTACATAAAGTCTGCAACAGGAATGGGGGCCTGGCTGGATTCGTTATGGTGGTGCTTCTGCTCTGTGATTCAAAAAAACCACTGGTTACTCCTTTCACTAGATCGAAAAATTTATGCTTGTCATTGGATTATAGATTCTCTGAAGACAGGACTCGGGTTTAAATCGCTGTTTTCCCAGATCACTTAGCATAATGCTTTCCCATATAATAACTAATATTCCTACAGTGATTTACAGTGTTTTTTATATATGTAGGTGTATATATATGTATATAAATTTGGCCTCTGTACAAATCGTGAGGTACAATAAGCAAATAGTGGTATTCCCATTTTATACAACAGGAAACTGCAGTTGAGTGAGTGAATTTATCCAAGTCCTACAGTTTTCTTTATACCAGGATATCAGTTAGTATTTGTTGAATAATAACTGAATCTGAAATTGGTGGCCAAGTGGTTTATGAAAAAGTCTAACACTAAAAAATTGCTATCATAACTAAATTGAAGGCATGTTTTTATTGTCTTTTTCAACATTGTGACACCAAAATGTGGTTCTTCTTAATTTAAATAATTTCATCAAAAGTATTTATAAAGTGTATTTAACATTGAATGTCAGCAATATGACCCAGATTAAAACAGAGAATACCTAACTTCACACACTCCTTATTCATTCCCCAAACACTTACCATGTCTTACTGTATGCCAGGTCCTACTATGCATTGGTAGGGAAGACACAGAAAAAATACATAGTCCATGCCCTCAATCGACATGAAATTTTGTAATGAAAACAGAGCTGCAAAGACATACTTGGGCACTTAGACTACAAAGTGCTAAAATGGAGCTATGAAAAAACTATTCTGCCAAAGTGCAGAAATGTTCTACTACCATTTCCAATGAGACCAGTTTTTGTCAATTCAATAATAGCAGTGTTACATATTTTCTTTGGATTTGTTACTCTAAAGCCCTCCCTCCAGGGAAGATTTGTTTCACTGTATACCAAGGTGGTGCAATGTGATTTGCAGAGTTAGATGGATGGTGTTTGTCCACAATATTGATTCTCAAGTTATGTTTTTTGAAATACTGGTAGTGTAAGGAAGCACATCCCATGTTCAACACCATCACTTTTAAGGATTCATGTCCCATTACATCTTTTCTTGGGAATTTCAAATACAACTAAAGCATTTTTATGGGCTAAATATAGTCCAAATATAATCTTTGATATATATTCATGCATTTTGAGGTTAATATCTTTAATATAGAGGTATTCTTCAATTATCAAAAACGTTTTAAAATTATTATTTTAAAATACAGAAATGCTAAAAAATAGTCAAAATTGTTTACACTCCCTTCTTCAAAAGGATGTCGCTTTTAACATTTCGGTGTGTTTATTTCCACTTTTTAATACATCTTGCACATTAAAAAATAAAATTGAGGCAAGGCACAGTGGCTCACACCTGTAATCCTAGCACTTGGGAGGCTGGCTGGGAGGATTACTTGAGCCCTGGAGTTTAAGGCTGCAGTGAGCTATGATGATGCCTCTGCACTCTACCCCAGGCAACAGAGCGACACCCTGCCTATCTATCAATCAATCAATCAATCAATCAAATCATACCTGATTTAAATATGGTTTTATAATTATTTTAAAAACATAATTTATTAAAATAATGTAAATATGTAACAATTATTTTAAAATAAATCATTTATTCATTACATACAAACCGATTTCAACATTTTTACCATTAAGCTCCAAGAAGCTTAATCTGTGCACCAAACTGGACCTGAAAATACATTCCCTTTCCTCAAATACCCCAACTCCAGTATAGAGAAGATAAAAATATAAGCAAGATCAGCTATAAAATTTGGGGAGCCCAGTACAAAATGAAAATGCAGAGCGAGCCCCTTCTTCAAAAATTAGGAACTTCAAGAGAGCTACCACACAGCATTAAAACCAAGAGTGGGGCTCTGCTAAGCATGGGTTCTGTGCGACTGCACAGCTCACATGCCCAGGAAGCCAGTCCTGAATGTAAGCATAACCATAAATGTAAGTCAGTACAGGATGGTAAGTGCCTCCATGGAAGTGTGTCTTAAAGTATAAAAGGAACACAGTGGAAGTGGTACTTGCATCTTGACAATTCCATTGGTTGTACCAATTAGTATGTACCAATCAAGAAAAGCTTGACTGCTTTTAGTAAAAAATTGCAGACAATGAATCATACCTGCAAAAAAAGAAATAGACTTCTTTAGGCCTTCTGCATCCGTGAACAAGATATTAGAGAGCATGCATTGTTTCAAAGACTGAATCCAACATTTGGAGGAGAGAGGAGAGTCATTTTCATATATGAAGTATAGTGAAGCAGACATATGGGATGAACACCAAATATGTTTGTGATTTTGTTCCCTGATCTATGGGAGCCAAGGAAACTCACATTGTACTCTTTTTTTCCTAACTCAGTCAAGACAATATAATTCTAAGAAAGCAAATGAAAAATATTCCAGCACAGGACATCAATCGTTTTTTTACAATAAGAGCGAACAGACCAACAGACCTTTTGGCTTTTGGCTTTCCTTACTTGGATTAACTTCAATGTCTAAAAGTTGCTAAGTAACACTTTTAATAATAAGGGATTCCAAGGCCAGGAAATTAATGGTCCATGACCCTATTTAAGAGAAATATTAGTGCATCGTAAGGCGAGATGGCTGAATACAGTAATGGGAACTTTGGGTAATACCCTTAACCACTTTCATGTGCTACTTCTTCATTGCTGCTCACAGTCAATTTGTCAGACACTATTTTTTTATTAGACCATTTACTAAGATTTTTTCATCATTATCTCAAGTTAGATAATAATTACGTGGGAAAATAATGATGGAGAACAACCATTGTGTAGTCATTGCTGTTTTGAAACAAAGTTATTTCTAGATATGATAAATATGTTTGGAACACACTAAGTAGGATTTAAATTTTTCAATATATATCTCAGGAGCTCATTTCAGCAAAACCAACCAACACACATACACACCCACACACACGCACACACACATGCACACGCACTCACTCCTCTCACGAACCTCTCCCTGTGCTGGAAACATTTATCCATTCCACCTTGGACTTGAACAACTCAGTCCTCTCCATGAAATTTAAGTTGAGGACTCAGCCACACAGAGAAGACACAACCTGGGCAGAGAACAATCTCTGAAGGTCTCCTGAAGGCAAACTTGGCTAAAACCTGGTCAGTTCAGAGTGAAAGGAAACTTCAAAGGAGTAAAGCGTGTCTGTGGATTAGTGGTCATAGGAGTTTTAAGGTTGAAGAAAATCCTTGACTGGAATAAAAAAAAAAAAATTGGCTGGGACTCATTTTGCTGAAAGCACAAAGAGTTTCAGGGGGAACGTATCACCTTTAAAAACAAATGATTAATTTCTTTCTAAAAGACATTGAGTTTTTCATCTGAGAAACTTCTTCAAGGGGCAATTTACCTTCAAGCACTGGCAATAGACCATTTGAGGTCACATCAGACTACTTCTCATGATCTCTGAGGGTGGAGAACTTGGGAGAGCTGGGAGTATTTTAGGGAGCTCTAGAAGAAAATCCTGGAGATGCTCACTTTGGCTAGCATATGAAAGGATAGAATCCTAGACCTAGGTCTTTTTTTTTTCCCTTGCAGAAATAAAAATTGCTTGCTCACAAATTACCTAAATCTTGGACTTTATAATTTCCATGATAAACCCAGAGGGTTGCTACTTCAAAGTAACTTTTTTTCCTACCAACATCCAGAGGAGGATGGTTGAGGATGACAACACTAAAGATTATGACTATGGGTAAGACATTCCCAGTGCGAACTTCAGGTTCCTCATCTGTGAAATGGTTTAACAACCTGTTGGGAATGTTGAGAAATCCAATGAGCTAATGTGTAAAGTATTTCCTACATAGCGAACACTTAATACAAATAAATAAATACTTAATAAATACAGTATGTTATTCATTATAATGGCAGAGAAGCTTAAAGCAAGGTCCTACTTATGCATGACTGAACAGGCTTCATAAAAAACTTTTGGTGAGCTGACTCCCTCATCTCTACACAGTTTAAATGTTTATTATCCTAAATGAGGACAGGCAGGTTCAGCCCATAAGCCAGTGGCTCTTGGGACAGCTGTACTGAAGAACAGTCCTAGCCTGAGCCCTCCTATGGTACAAGACTTTCCATTCTCAATTTTCTCTGTGACCTGCAAGCATCAGCTATCTTGGTCTCTCTGCTTCGGAGTAATAAAGGCCTCTTGATTGATTCCTGTTCCTCCAGTCCTTCAAAAAGTGCCACAAGACCCTAAATTTTACTCTACCTACTATACTCCCTCTCCTCAATGCACAGCCCGAGTTAAAGAAACAATACTCTCTATGCATTACTTTCAGTTTTCTAATTTGAAGAAAAAATTAGAAAGAGGGAAATGGAGTGGTTGGAGACAAGGGGGGTAAAGAGAATTTTATTTTAAGATTTCAAAAGATTTCAGTAGATTCTATCAAAACTTTAATAAATTTAAAATTGGAGAAGATAAAAAGTGAGTTATTCTTATGTGAAACGTTAAGGAGATGGGCACAAATTATTCATAGAAGAGGAAATCCAAATGACCACTTAACACGCAAAAAGATGTTCGACTCCACCGGTAAATATAGAAAAGATAAATTCAAACCATATAGAAGTACTGTTTCGCACCCTTTCATTTGAAAATATTTTTATATATGACTAGGCCAGGAATTAGTGAGAATGTGGAAAACAGGAATTCATATGCTGCTATGGGAATTTACATTGCTATAAACATTTTGGGGGGCTATTTGGTCACATCTATAAAATGGAAGTTTTGCACACTTGGTGATCTAACAATTCCATTTCCGAGGATATTTCTGAGAACCTCTCACACATGTGCACATGGGATCTTGTATAGGAGTGTTTATGGTGGCACTGCTCACACAGCATTGTTACAAATCTACCAACCACAGCAGAAATAAGTTATAGAATGGTTACATGATGGAAGAACACGAACAAAGGAGTGACTAAACTAGCTTTATACATATCAACAAGGGCAAATCTATATGCTTGTAAGAAATCTGGTTTCCAGAATACCGAGAGTATTATGTCATTTATATAAAGTTTAAAAACACTCAAGCAACATGGAATGCATATGTAGTATATATGTATACATGGGGTTGATGGAAACCAAATTCAGGATGGAAGTTGCTTCTTTTGGAAGGGGAAATGGCCGGGGGGAGATGAGAGAGTCAGATACAGGAGATGTCAACTCTGTTGATAATGCTTTATTTCTGAAGCTGAGTTTATTGTTATTTTATTATTTACACTTTTTGTACCTGAAATATTTCAAAATATTTTCTTCAAGATTGTGAAGTATAGGATATAATAGGAACTTGGCCAAGTCTAGTTAGCTCCAAAGAACTAGATACAGGATATTTCAAGGAGAGGAGAAAAATTCCAGCTTACAGAAAGATTTCCGAGGATACCCCATAATAGAAGTCCTGATGAGCTTTCCTCCTTCTGCTTTACCTTGTAAGTCAACACCTCTTACAATTTTCTTTCTCATTTGTTTGCATGGTTGTCTACCCCTAGCAGACAGTAAGCTATTCAGGTATTCAAGTTGAAGGTCTATGACTGATTCATTGTTATAGCCTCATGCTGCAGTCAGTGCTCAGTACACGGTGAGTGCTTAGTACATGCTGGATGGGCCAATATAATAACATAGAGATGATCTCATCATTCGTTACTATGAACATATTGATTTCAACACGTAAAAATCAGCACAGACAAGAAAATGTAAATCAAAAACAGAATACTTAGGCCCAGCTGCAAAATGAAAGGCAGTTACATGATCTACTATGGGGGCAAGGTAATTCCCTTCAAAGTGGTAATTATGGGAGATGATTCTAATTTGAAACTGGCTTCTTAACTGGTGTTTGGCTTTTAGAAATCTCACAAGCCTTTAATTTATATATATTTTGCTTAACTCTCCATAGCTCACTCCTACCACCAACAAATCCCCCAAATTCTTTCTTAAGATCCAGGAGGTGAATTACATAAAAGGTAAAAGAATTACCAGTTACTCTCCAGAACATTATTTCGTTATTCAAGATCTTTTTTAAAAAAATGAAATTATGAAAATTTATGAAATAAAAACACTAAAAAGGATTTTCTGCTCAAATGTCACCTCCCAGGGTCTTCCCCGACCATAAACTAAATATTTACTCAACTGTAATAGCAACCCCTCCCCCATCATTTCTGGCTATCTTCTGCTTTACTCTTCCTGACAATGAAATAGACTTAATTAGTCTCTATGGTGAGCATGCCTTGCTCCCTCCATAAAATTTAATCTCTGAGAGGGTGGGAACTTCACCTACATTGTTCATAGGTATATTATTGGTGCTTGAAATAGTGCCTAGAAGATAAGTCCTGTTTCTTGAGTGAATATTTGAGTCCATCTTATGTTTATAGCAAAAATCCTTTGCCAGATTTTTAATTTAAAACATGCAAGTCTTCCTCTGAGACTGTATTTATCCACATGAGCAGTGTCTCTAAATACAGTGAATAGCAGGAGTTTCTTCTTTTTCTATTTCTTCCTTTCTCTTTCTTGCTTTTTTTAAAACAGCTATATTGAGGTATAACTGACATGCTAAGAACAGCATATATTTAAGGTTTATAATTTTATAAGTTTGACATATGTACACACCCATAAAATCATCTATAATCAAGATACTGGACATATTCATTACCTCCAAAAGTTTTCTTGTGGCCCTTTGTAATTTCTCCTTTTATTCCTCTCTGTCCTTAGGCAAACACTCATCTGCTCTCTGTCACTGTAGACTAGTTTACATTTTCTAGAATTCTATATAATGGAACCATACAGTATGTACTCTTTATATCTGGCTTCTTTCACTCAGCATAATTATTTTAAGACTTATCTATGTTGTTATATGTATTAGTTCGTGATACATGTTTATTGCTGAGTAGTATTCCACATATGAACATGCCACAATTTGTTTATCTATTCACCAATTATGGGCCATTTAGGTCATTTCTATTGTTGGGCTATTACCAAAAAGCTATTTATGAAAATTTGTGTATAATTCTTTGTGAAGGTTATGTTTTCCTTTCCCTTGTTTAGATTCCTAGGAGTGGAATGGCTGGGTTATACAGTAGGCATATGTTTAAGATTTTTAAAAAATTGATAAGCTATTTTCTAAAGTGATTGTGCCATTTTACATTCCCACCAGAAATGTATGAGTTCCAGTTGATCCACATCCTAACACTTAATAGGATCAGTCTTTTTAATTTTAGAGATTCTAATAGGTGTTTTGTGGTATATTATGTTTTAATTTGTGTGCTGTTAGCAAATAAGCAGATGAAAGTTTGCTATCATTATATCTTGTTCACTGAAATGTCTGTTCAAATATTTTGCCCATTTTAAAAAATTGTTTTCTTATTAAGTTGCAGGAGTTCTTTAATATTCTGTATATAATTGCTTAGCGAGATATGTCATTTGCCACTCTTTGCTCCCAGTCTGTGTCTTGGTCTTTTCATTCTTTTAGCAATGTCTTCAAAGATCAGGATTTCTTTATTTAACAAATTCACTAAATGCAGCACTCTTTGCTAGGATCTAAGAATTCAGATGATTGCTTGAAAACAAGGTCCCTGCCTTCAGGGAGCTTACGGTTTAGGAAAATAAGGAGCTATCTTTGATTAATGTAGGGAAATGACAGTACATGTCAATGTACTGCAGATCCTGGGGTGTGGATTATACAACCAGGTAAGGCTGTGATCCATCCTTTGAAGATCCAGAGCTCCCAAGGGAGTCCCAGCAGTGGAATAATATTGTAGACATTGATCAAATTTGACTTCTCATGTATGAGAAACAATGAAATAGGACACACCTATCTGCAGTTTTTCTGAATTGTAAATGGCTTGTACATTTTAGTTGTGTACTTTCATTTTTCCATTCTATAATCTATTGAATATTTTTTGTTACCTGAAATAAAGGGAAACGAATGTGTTTTACTCACAGTAGCCATAGAGAAATAGTGCCAAATCCATTTATATTCTGATAAAGATTTGAATTAGTAGACAACAAAACCTTAACATATAGAGAGCACATGTGTTTATTTGAAGAAAGGGAAAAGGCAACAGATATTTGGGGATATTGTAGCCTACTCCTTCCTTAGTCTAAGGAACAAAGGCATGAGCCATGAAGGGTGGGTGGAGCGATTTTTTAAAACATGGATTAGAGAGCATTAGAAATGTTAAGCCAGTATGATTTGATGACTGATCAATTCTAAATGTCTGAGAGACATAGTACGCTAATGATGACCACAAGATTTTCCGCCAAAATTACTGAGAGAATAAAATGGTACTATTGAGAGAAATGTAGATTTCAGGAAGAGTACTTAGTTTTGAATTAAAGATAAATTTCATTAAATAGTTTCATTTCGGGCAGACAGCAG
Organism: Indri indri; assembly: GCA_004363605.1. Classification (NCBI taxonomy): domain Eukaryota; kingdom Metazoa; phylum Chordata; class Mammalia; order Primates; family Indriidae; genus Indri; species Indri indri. The sequence continues at coordinate 65,532 of RJWJ010000805.1, read as the reverse complement.
GACATCCAAATGGAAATGTCCAGTAGGCACAGCTAGGTATGACTGGCTAAATATGACTGGCTTAGAGTCATACTTATGAGTCATCAGCAAAAAGATGAATCTTCAAGTAGCTGTATTTTTAAAGGAATGTGGGAAGAGTGCTGAGTAGAAAATAAATACTGGGAAAAGGATCCAGGATTGTCATTCTATAGAAGCATGGAATTTAAAGTAACTAAATTATTTTGATCTTTTTTTGCAATGAGAAACAAATAAAACTTTATATCTGATGTGGTCACTAGGTATGTGGTTAACAAATGGAGAATTCATAGATTTTCAAGATAGCCTATTTCACTGGCCAAGAACTCAAACAACTGGAAAAAGCTTTTCTTGTACTGAGGCTGATATGACCAAACCATTATCTTCAACCTTGGTTTCAGTTCCTGGCACAGAGTAGGCACTCAGGCAATGTTTGTTAGATGACCAGATGGTTCTTCTTGTGTTCTCAGCCAATTCAGTTAGTCTTCTCTCTTCCATGTGTGAGCCAGATGGCTGAACAGTTACATAAATTTTTAGCTATATAAACCAAAGTAACTTAAATCATAATTGTCTATCGTGTATTTTTATTTTATAAAATATTCTAGATATACAAAGCAAATTCTCTAATAATATGACATTCAAAGATATTTTCAAGAGGATAAATGAAAATATATGTCACATGGCTCGTTCCTCAATAATACTAGGTAGAGTGATTTGTTTTGCAAGAAAATATTTGAAGACAATGAAGGCTTGGGATAATATCTATGGAGAAAAGGTATTTAAGAACCAGCAAAAGATTGTGGGACATCAACTAAATTGTACATATCATGGGTTTTCAGTGAAAGTTTTTCTCCAGAAAAATTCTATCATTATGAGAATTGTGGAGAAGGGGTGGATAAGAATATTACCCAGTTAAGCAGACAGTGTGGAGAGTGTAGGATATGGCACTGGAGTGTTGGACCATGAGAGCTCTCCCTCCTCAGGTTTCTTCATGCCACGGTCCCTCTTATTGTTTCTTATTGTTTCATTCCATCAGTAGGTTGTGTCAGCCATGAATGTATCACTATATCAGGTAAAGCCAGGAACTGCATCTCTGGTGAGGAACTATGACTTAAAATATGCCTGGGATTAGGTTTCTACAAGTGGGAAGATGTTTGATCACTAGAATTCTCAACCCTCATTTAGGAATGGCCACAGGAAAACTATTTCTCTTTCTTGAGCAGTTTCTGCTACTCAGAATTATTTCCTGTCTTGGGAGACAGGGTGGACAAACAACCACGGCTTATTGTTTTGGCTTCCCTGCTACTAATCACTAATATACAACAGTGACTAAGAATATACACTTGGGAGTCAAAATCTGTGTCTAAATTCTAGCTTTTCTGCTTACTAGATTGTGTGAGCAGTACTAAATTACTTAACCTCTCTGGTGTGTACCCATTTTTCATCTAAAGTGACAGTATTTAATTTATAAGGTTCTTATAAGGATGAAATAAAATATCTAGAGTGCCTAGCTCAGTGGCTAAAACAATAAATAAAAACCAAACAGAACAAGTCTATGCTGTTGATCTTGCATAAAATACATCTTTGCCATCATGACCATTGTTCCTGAGTCCACTGATCAAACATTATGGGAATGGGTCTACTGGGTATACACAGGGTATATCACCTTGTTCATGAGCCTCTTCCACAGAGGACACCTTTGACGAACGTTCACATGATGTAATTATTCTCACACTCTGGACTTGTTCTGAGGGGGCCCATCCACATGACTCGTCCCCAAATCTCCTTGTCACTAATTTGCAAAAATCCTTCCTTCCGAGTCTCTGATCATATGTCTAAAACATGCCTAAGATCCTTAGATCTAAAGTATAGATCTATACTTTAAACCTCCTGTCCTCCAAGGCAAAGTGGACAACCAATGTACTAGCATTCTTCCCTTTGTACGGTGCTGGTATGCATGGATTTCAGTTATCCCATGGTTTAGTTAAATAACACCACTTCAAATTTTCGTAACCATGCTATATTAACTATGAGAGATTCCGTGAAGCACAAACTTCACTGTAACCTCTTCAGTCCACAAATAACTCTGTAAGCAACAGGTGCACATAATGATCAGTGACTAATTGTGCCACTTCTTTCAAAGCTTATCAGTGATTGGTTATTGTACACCTGTTTTTCATTTCACACACAGACAGAAGTGTCGTTTTGTTCCCTCCTTGTCTCCCAGTGTTAAATCCATGTGACTTTTACAAAAATGGATAATTGTAAAAATCAATCGGCCCACAAAGATGGAAGTGCAATAAAAAAACCAAAAAGTGATGATGCTAAAAGTGAAATTCAAATCAAATATAAAGGGAATTATAGAAAAAATAGCTGACCTTAGAAATGTTAACACGTTTGACTCTACATTTGTAGCCAGAGGAACTCAATGAAGGAAAACTTATTGAAATAAATGAGGAAAGTGGTAGTGATGATAGGTGAAGATATTCCAGAGGAAGTGATACTGATTTTTAAAAAATCACATTAAAGGAACTCTCAAAGATATTTCATGATGTTGAAAGTAAGGGATAACATTTTGAAAACTGATCCCAGCTTAGAAAGGACTATGATAACTCACCAAGGTGTACAAAAGATGCTCTGTCCACATTATAAGTTACATAACAAGAGGCAACTGTTCAAACTACTCTTAATACTTTTTTTAACACAAAGAAACATTGATTCTGAATGTTTCTCATGTTTTAAATTACAGTGTACTAAATATTACTATAGTTTTACTATTTTTATTTCCCTATACACTTATAGTTGACAATAAGATTTTTTAATGTTTGACATTAAAATTTAAAGCTCACAGAATTATAGTTTTTTTTTCATTGATTATTAAGATTGCTATGCAAAACTGCAGCTTGCATGGTCATTTTTTACAGTCCCAAACTACTATACAAAGAGAGACATATTAGGAAGATTCTGCCCACCCGGAGAACATTCATTCCCAAGTCTCATCCAAGCTACTCCTGTTCATTTTAAGCTGATGTCAGCATACTGAGCAGGACAATCCTTAAAATAGGCTCAATTATTTTTTCCTTCTTGGTCATCTGTCCCAAATGGGAGCCAAGAACTATTTCTCTAAAAGGGGAATACTTAGTTGTGAAAAACTATGTTTTTTTCCTCCAAAATCTCTACTGTGATTCTCTGATTGGGACTTACCAGGTACACTTCAAACAATTTCCTGATCTTCTATAAATGCTTTAATCATAATTGGTTCCACTGGGTTCCATTGGTCTATCATCTGGAAAAGCTGGAGAGCCTTCTCTGGCTTCAGTTTTAACTCAAAACTAGCAGCCTTTTGGGTCACACGATAAATTGATCAGAATAGTATCTTCAATTATGTTATATGTGGTCTCAAAACTCCAAAGAAGTTTAACAAATGATGTTATAGAGTGTGAGGTACAGCAACCTGTCTTTTACTTTGGAGAGAAGATCCCCATATATACCAGACTACTGGATCCCCAGAAACTTAACCAAAGTAGCAAATCCTTATATTTTTGTGGTATTTACTTCATACCTTTATCCTACAAAGATGTCAATAATTCCTGCTACTTTCTGCCTTCTAGATCCTAGCAAAACAGCATCATAAATGTGGTGGTGGTGGTGGTGGGGTCAATGGGATATACTGTAGGATGCTGTATTAGTCAGGGTTCTCCAGAGAAATAGAACCAATAGAAGACACATATCTCTATATATCCTCACTATATCTATATTTACCTATCTAGGAAGAGATTTATTATAAGGTGTTGGCTCAAATGATTGTGGACCCTGAGAAGTTCCATGATATGGTGTTTGCAAGCTGGAAACCAGGAAAGCTGGTGGTCTAGTTCAAATGCCTGAGAGCCAGAGAACTCATGGTATAGATTCCAGTCCAGATCTGAAGGCCTGAGAACTTGGAGTGCTGAGGGCAGGAGAAGATTAATGTTTCAACTCGACCAGTCAGGCGGAATTAATTTAACTTTCCTCTACCTGTTTGTTTTATTCAAGTCTCCAAGGAATTGCCCAATGCCCACCCACATTGGGAAGGACTATCTGCTTTACTCAGTCCATTAATTCAAGTGATAATTTCTTTCAGAAATAACATCACAAATACACTCAGAAATAATATTAACCAGCTATCTGGGCATCCTGTGGCCCAGTTAAGTTGAAACATAAAATTAACCATTGTAGATACTAAGACAGTCGGGTTTCCTGAAGACTTAATTATGGGTCAGAGTTGGAGAGCTGACATAATTCTAGGCAAAATAGGAAAGGTTACTGCTATCCCTGTCAAGTGAAAGCAAAATGCTCTTGGTATTTCCTGCTCACTGAGCTGGGGAGAAAGCTTTTGCTATGCTTCGTACCACATACCAGGGGTGATGGTGTTGATATCAGCGAAACATCTGAACTAGAAGCTGCAATTGGACTTTCCCACTTTAATTATATGTTTCTAATATTTCTGATATTTATATCTTTTATTTCTTTGTCTTGCCTTATTGGGCTGGCTAAGACATCCACTGCAATGTTGAACAGAAGAGGTGAGAGTGAATATGCTTGCTTTGTTCCTAATCTTAGAGAAAAAAAAATGTTTAGTATTTTTCTTTAAGTACAATATTAGTGTGCAGTAGGATTTTCATAGACTAGCTTAGAAGTTCAAGAAAATTTTCTTCTAGTGTCAGTTTGCTAGTAGTTTTGTTTTTATTTTTTGGAGTGGGTGTAGAATTTTATCAAATTCTTTCTCTGCATCTGTTGAAATGATATGATTTTCTCCTTTTTTTCCTGGTAAGGTGGTAAAATACCTTTTATTGATTTTTTTTCTAAAAGCAAACTCAACCTCGTATACCTAGAATAAATCTCCTTTGGTAGTATGTATTATTCTTTTACAATTTGCTTTGCTAATATGTTGTTAAGTATTTTTGCATCTATGTTCATGAGGGATATTGGTCTTTAATTCTCATTTCTTGCCTAGCAGCACTTTTTAAATATTTGAATCAATGAATTCAGTACAAAATACAGACCACAAAAATATTATATACTACTACAGTTATAACTAAAATATACACAAGACACATATTCGTTTGGGGAGAAGACTCAGAAAAATCTCCCTACTTCCAGATGTACCCAGTTACAGACCATTCCCCACAGTGTGGACAACATAATCTTTCAAAATCTAAATTTTATCTCAATTCCATCTTAAAATCTATCAATGGCTCCCTATCATACTCAGAACAAAGTTTACACTCCTTCACTTTTTAACTTCCCTATTTTTGGCATCTTTAAAATACCAGCAGACAGAATTAGTAATTAGCAATGTACTTTGTTATTTCTGGGCTTTTTATACTTGCTGGTCTCTCAGGAACCCTCCTTTCTCTCTCCTCTCCATTTACTTCCTCTCACCACTGCCATCGCCATCTCTCTCTCTCTCTCTCTCTCTCTCTCACACACACACACACACACACACACACACACACACACACACACACACACAGATTGTCATATTGCCAGCTTAACTCCAAAATATTCTTGTGGTCTCCTCTTAAATATAATTTCCATGATTTCCATCAGGAAGATCTCTATAGGCCTCAGTTAAACCTCTTTTATTATGCAAACATGGTGGAGTGGGGGAGCAGCTAAAATAAAGCAAGCATTGTCAGTAGATCTGTATTCAAATCACAGGCCTGTCACTTATTATCTAAGAACATTGTACAAGTTACCTAATCTCTGTGTCTCATATACCTCAAAATGTACTTAAAATAGTTTACTATGATGAATGAAAAAGGATATACTCTGTATGTATGTATATGCCTGGAATAGTACACAGGACACAATAGAGTCTCAATAAATGGACATTGTTGTTCTTTTGCTATTATTTTTACCACCATAGAACTTAGCACTGTATATTATCATTCTTCACCCATTTTTTGATTCTTTTATAAGAAAGTTCTTTAATGCTTTATTGACTGTTATAATTTTAGTTTTCAATATAATACTAGAAATATAATAGACATTGACTAAATGTAAACTGTTGCTATTGTTATTATAAAACTTTAGAGCTAAATTTTTCTAGGTTGGCTTGTCATGAAGGTTGACCAGAAGAGGAATGGTCCTATTTGAGGGGTGAGTGAAATTGCTTGACACTTGGTTGACAGAGGAATAGCACATGGGACCCTGAAGGTGACAGGAACTCAGATGAGGTGGCCAGGTATCTGTGGACTGGTATTAAGAGCTGTGGTAAGAAGTGCCATGGCTTTGGGAGCCTGGTTGAAAGTCCCAGATACCAGATTTAGACCACAGCTAGGAAAGTGTCCTCAAGTGAGCCACGAGGGTTTGGTCAATCAGAAATGGCAGAATAGAATCCACAGGCATAGGGACTTCTTTTACCAGGAAGTGCCCAGGACTCTTGTACAACCATAGGAAGGGGAGGGGCCCAACAAAAAATGACTACAGTTGGATTTCCCATGAGTTATGCAGGGCTGAGCTATATTGGAATTGATTTGGAAAAATAAAGACATCTGTATAAATAATTTATTGCAAACTAATATCACATACTAGAGGGCTTGACAATTCACTTAGATGTATTCTGTGCCAGGGGAGTCAGGAGATATGGAGTGAGATGAAAGCATAGCATGTGAGGACAGAATGCTGACAGGTAGACTTCAGCTGGTGACCAGTTCTCGATCTTAGCTAAGTTGTGCTGGGCAGGAAGCCTCTGGGCCAGGCCAAGAACCTGCAGTTCTTCTTTGGCCAGCCCACCCCATGTTCTCAGCCCTCCCCCCAGCTCCCTCGTTTGTGGTCCTGTGGTGTCAAGGTGCTGTGGGATGTAAGTCATTCTACAGCTGCCATTCTTTTACCTTGAACGTCATGGAGAAAATTCATACTGATTTAGTAGTTTGTTACATTTTTCTAGTTCTGTTATTTTACTTGCTATTAATGGCCTTTTAGCTCACCTCAAAGGCTCCCTAGTTATTCACAAATAAAGTCCTCTGAGCTACTTCCAACTGTCCACACTGCTACTTGTGCCTGCTAATGATTTGCTACAACCATTGCCCCTACCAAGACCCTGAAGCCACTGACCCACCCTTGAGGTAATGGCTTCCACCATCAGAGTAAACTGGCACTAACACTGACTTTGGCACCTTTGGTGTGAGCAACGACACTGCTAATGACCACTAGGTTAAGATCAACATAAAACAACACTAAAGAGACTGGATTTCCAGAGAAACACACTGAGCAGGATTGAAAATGGGCACTCCAAGGAGATTCTTGACAGATTTCAGAAATGCTGATCAACAGAATGGCCCCAGAGATTTCCCTGCCAGACCCTTTTAGCAACATCAATGATTCCAGCATGAACTTGATACTATCACAAGATCCAGCTAGTCCCACAATTTGGATAAAGCGTTAAGAACGTACCTCATTCAACTACAAACAATATGAAGAGTTGGAGGTTCTGTTTGGCCACATTTCCAGATAAAAATCTCCAGAAGGAATTAGCTTTGAAACTCAACCTGCTAGAGTCAACAGTGAAGGTTTCATTCAGGAACAGGCAATTCGAATTGAAGCAGCAACGGCAATCATCAAAGCAAACAAACCAGATCCTTACATCCAAGAAGAATATGCCCACTTCACCCAGAATATCTACCAATCCTTATTCTTTTTTTCCGGTGGTTTCAGATTTCTACAGCTCCCTTCCATCTCAGCCCTTTGATCCTTCCAATTGGACTCCACCTTCACTGAGAGTCCCGCAAGTGATCTCTAAATGCAGGATCCTGAGTCTGAGAGGCTGGAGACCTCAGTTCCTGCTTTGTACTCTGATGCTTATGACAAAGGCCAAATTGTAGAAATGTACAGTTTTCCTGATGAGGATGAGATATCCATCTCTTCCTCCCACTGTCTATATGAGTATCTCTCACCCACAAGGTCCCAGATAGGAGGACAGGGTTCCTCTGTCAGCACCTTTGCTGTTCCAGCTGTAGGTCTATTTCCTGAGCAAACCTGGTCCAGTGTGATGACGAGCTAAGGATTTGAAGCCTACAGTCTAAGAGACAGGCTGGAATTCCAGAATACATCCCATATGGTAGACTTGGGGGTTTTTCTGATCAAAATGCTAATAAATACCAGACCATTTACAAAAAAAGGTCTTCTTACCTCTTGTACATGACTCTTTTCTTTCCTTTGTCTGATTTTTAACCCAAATATCTGGGTCTTTGTCATTTTGGTTTCCCTGGAAATGTTGTAAAAACTGGAGTTTTTCACATATAGGTCAGCACTACACAATCAGACCCATAATACTCTCTGAGGAGAAGGCTTCCTAGTCCCTTAGATAGCCAGTGAGACTCCAAAATTCCCTCTTCCCAAAGCTATCTTGGTCTTTTTAGAAGAGGGACTATGGCTTTTGGGGTCATCCCCTTTTAATGATAGAAGGTCATAAACTTACATTTTATTTCCAATCTTTAGGTTTGGGGATTTTAAAAAGGGATTTTCAGTCCAAATTTGAGGAGAAACCATTATCATCATTAGTCTTAACATAGTTCAACAGTTCAGACATAGTAAGAGGTATAAAAACCGGCATAGGAAAGGAAAAAACAGAGTTTTGAAGATGGGATGATAATCTAGGAAAACTAACAAAATCAAAGGTTTACAATGACATTTTAGCACATTTCCTAGGTACACAATCAACCTACAAAATTAATAGCATTTCTCAATACCAGTAATAAAGAAACATAATAAAATAAGTACCTCTCAGTAAAAAATTTAAAATATCTAGGGATTAACAAAGAAGATTAAGACCTCTATGGAGAAAACCTTAAAACTTAAAAAAAAAAGACATAGAAAATGTTTTCAATAAAAGGCATTTGAGGCCATAAAATAAATTTATTTTTTTTTTAAAAAAATTCCTTTTCTTTCACTGTCTCTGAATGAAAATAATAAATTTAAAATGATTAAAATCATACAAAGTGTGTTCTCCAAACATAGTAGAGAAGGAGCCTGAGTCTAGTGACTCATGCCTATAATCCCAGCTACCTGGGAGGCTGAGGTAGGAAGATCACTTGAGCCCAAGAGTTTGAGGCTTCAGTGAGCTGTGATCACACCACTGTACTACAGCCTGAGCAAGAGGGTGAGACTCCATCTCTAAAAACAAAATAAAATTTTTTAAAAAAAGGTCTTAAATCAATAACTTTTTTTTTAAACAGGAAAGAAGCTGGCATAGTTTTATTAATATCAATCAAACTCAACTTCAAGGCAAAACGCTTTCTTTAGAAATAAGTTACAACAAAAGAAACAACCTTAAAGACATACAATTCTGAACTTGTGTACATTTAATAACATATACCCAAAATATATGAAACAGAAATTAACAAAATTCTTGGAGAAACTTGACAAATACATGATCATAATGTGAGATTAATAATAACTAAGTCCAAAGAAAGCAGAAAGAAGGAAATAAAGCCTAGAGCAGAAATAAATAGAGAATAGAAAAAAAAAAATCAATGAAACCAAAATCTGGTTCTTTGAGAAGGTCAACAATATGACAAACCTTTAGCTAAACTGATCAGAAGAAAAAAGAAATTACTAGAATAAAAAGAGGGGGTTTTACTACCAACCTTACAGAAATAAAAAAAAAATCAAAAAGAAATACTGTGAATTGAATGCCAACAAATTAGATAACTTAGATGAAATGGACGAATTCCAAGGAAGACACAAAATACCAAATCTGACTCAATAAGAAATAGAAATGCTGTGACTAGAGCTTACTATGGTATGAATGTGTTCCCCACAGTGCATGTGTCCGAAACTTAATCCCCAATGCAACAGTGTTGAGAGGTGAGACGTTTAACAGGTGATTAAATAGAGCCTCATGAATGGATTAAAGCCATTACTTTAGGAGTGGGTTAGTTATCTCAGAAATTGATTTCTGATAAAAGAGTGAGTTTAGCCTCTTCCTCTTCCCCTTTCCTTGCTTCCTTTTCCCATCCCCACCTTACACCATGGGGTGACAAAGCACAAAGGCCCTCATCAGATTTAAGCCATATGGGACTCCCCAGCCTCCAGAACTGTAAAAAATAAATCTCTTTTCTTAAAACAAACCCACACACACATAAAACTGAGCCAAAGCTATTTCGTTAAAGCACGTAGGATCTCTTTTGCTCATTTTTGTGACATTTTTTGTTTTTTTGGTCCCAGAGCATCTTTGTAGTCTTAATGGATCCTGGAGCTTTCATATTTTTACACCCAACAGTCATTAGTTAATTGCCTTTTGAGGAAAGCACAAATGGCAAAAATGATGCTTGGGGGTCTGGGAGGAGCATCAGTATTGTTCACTACATTCATATCATCATTACCTCAGGGCTAACATTTATTCAGCACCATGTGCTAGATACAACACTGACTTCACGTGCATTCTTTAATTTAACTTTCATAACTACCTCCATTTTGCAGATAAGGAAAGTCAAGATTACATAAATTAGGAAATGTGCCCAAGGTCACTCAGACCTCGGTATATTCTGAGAGTCTAAGTATCCTGGTGGCAAAAGTGCTGCACCAGAGACTGGTGAGGTGGAGGCAGTTATGGTGTATGTTCCAAAGGCCTAGGTCAGAATGAGCGTAGGTTGTGGGTCCCTTTCTGTCTGGCTACTTGCATTAAACAATTCCTATTAAGAGTGGGGAAAAAACAACAAACAGATGAAAGGTCTTCCATTTGACCTCTGGGTAGTCCTACATGTCTAGCTCCTGCCCATGGATGTCTCACTCTGAGCAGGGCTGTGAGTATAATTAGCTTAGAGGGTCAGGGAGGAGATGAACTGTAAGAAACTAAGCAGTGCTGATGGTCAGCAGCTGGAGATATTTAGCCAGATAGTCCAACACAGCCTCCTGTCATTAGAAAAAGGAGATTTTGGAACTGTAGTTTTGGTATTGTCAGAGATAAGACAGTTTCAGTTAAATATTTTCAACTGTATTTCAACAAAAGAGCTCAACGTATGAGCAAATAAATAATTTAATGAGAAAGAAGATACTTCTGTACATACGATTTTATTCTGAAAACTGACTGGAAGGGATTTCATAGCAGTTGCAGCCCACCCAGGGATGCCATTTAGTCGGACATTTAATGGGCAGTTGGGAGCTGAGACCCAGGGGTCACGATAGGATTAATCATCTTTCCCTGAGAGCCAAGGAACACACTCCCCCCCACCTCCCCTTTTCCCAAAAAGCATGGAGTTGTGCCACAGAGGCCGGTAGACAATTGAGCATCTGTCTGGTGGTCTAGTTTGTAATTGGAGCCTTTAAGACCATGGCTTGTTGACCCTTGAAATTCTACCCATTGACCTGGCATGATGGGCTATTATATTTGTCTCTTGGAGTTTGAGTGGCCCTGTCTATAAGAATAGTGGATTGGCCTGGTATGCAGGAGGAGCATGTTTGAGGAACATTTTTCCTTTTGATTACCTCTCACATATTCCAGTGGTCCCCAATTATTCTCCTAGCAGAGTTGGGGGCTTTTATCCTGGACTAATCTTGAGGTAGTTTTGCAATGTGTGCCACGGCCACTCTGAGTGGTCTGATTTGCCTTGGGAAGACACCCAATTTATGCTAAATCAGTTACCAAGCTGTCCAAGCCCATTGTAATTCTCCCAGTTGGATCTTACCTGTATTTGTGGTCAGGGCCATTGGGCAGTTCCATCCTCAAGTCCCCACTGCTCTCCATAGGAAGCCACAGTTTTTCTCCCTGGCGTCTGACAGAACCTTGCAGGAGCTGTTTCCTCACGTAAAAGCCAGGAGGTTACAAAACACACCTAGTGAAGATCACTGTAGACTTGTGATTCTGCAAACCCGAGCCTACATCAGAATCACCTGCTGGGCTGGTTTGAGCACAGGCTATTGGCCCAGCCTCAGAGTTTCTGATTGAGTAGGTCTGGAATGAGCTCCAAGAATTTGCATTTCTAACAAGTTCCCATATAATGCTGATGTTGCTAGTTTAAGGACTGTACTTTGAGAACCCCCAAATAGAGAAAAGTTTAGACATGCATGGCAGGATATAATGCAGCCTGCTGAAAGTTGCACATTGACGACACAGATTGCAGAGCAAGGGATAATTAATTGTTGGCCAAGCATTGGTGAGGAAAATGAGAATGGGAAAGCTATGATGATTCTAGCTCTACCTTCTGTATTCTATATCCTGGAGAATGATATCAATATTAAACATTCCTAAACTAAAAACCTGAGCATCATCCTAGACTCTTAGTTCAGGCATGAAATCCAGGCAATTCTACTCCTAAATATCTCTCAAATCTGTCTAGTTATCCTCAACTCACTGGTGGTTCTTGGCTCACCCTCTCATCACCTTCTGCTGTAACAATCCCTTACCAAATCTGCCGCCTCTGCATCTGTCAATCAATTCTCCACACAGCTACAGAAGCTGTTATCACCACCTTGATCACCTGGTTGTAATATCTTTCAATAAATTAATAATTTATATTATTACCAAATTAAGTTTAAGAAGACATGCTTCTCATACTACCCTGCACATCTACAATTCTAAGCGAACTGATTTCTTGCATGTTGTACTTGCCAACTAGATGCTGAGTTTCTCAAGAGCAGGGACAATATTTCTTTCTGTTTGTATTGTGAGCATACAGACAGTAATCATAACTGAAGTAATAACAAAGTGCCAAGAACTTCACACTCATCTTTCGATTGTAAACTACTTGCAAATTAGACATCATCAACTCTTTTCAGACAAGCAACTGGAAACCTCAAGGGGTTAGGAATCTCACTCAGGACGAAATAGCTAATAAGGGGCAAAGTTGAGATTTGAACCCAGGTCTGTCAGACTCAAAGTAGTATCCATCCCATATACTTCTTCCACGTGGGACCCAGAGGACACAAAATCATTCTTTGTTGCCCAAACGGACCTGCTGATAATCTCTACTACTCAGCCTGGCTTCATGCAGAGTTCCATATATCATGCTCTCTCACATATCTGTGCCTTTGGCCAGGTTATTCCCTTTGCCTGGACTGCCCTTCCCACCCATTTTGTTTGCTCATTCTTCAGTAATTAGGTGGGGCTTTCCATTCCTAAAGGTTTGCCCTCCCTCTCCTGTGTTCCCATAGCATTTTCAATAAATCTTTGTTTTGAAATTTATCACAGTTTTACTTGTCTGACACTCTTTCCCCCTACCATGAGTCACTAAGCTTTTTGGGGAAACTCATTTTAAAACCACAATGCCTGGCCTAGACTACATGAATTAGTTAGGGTATTTTTGGCTGCAAGGAACTAATACCCTAACTGAATATGGCTTAAACAAAAAAAATTAATAGGCTCACATAACTTGAAGTACAGCTCAAAAACATCTGCAGGGGTTTTGTGAAGACTAGATATTTTATACACACACATATAAAATATCTAACATTACATGTGTAGCACAGAGTATGCACTCAGTAAATACGAGCTATCATTATCCTTGAATATTATCTTTAATTTATCCATATCTGGATCACATATGTAAGTTTTATTCATAAAAACTGCTAAATTCTAGACTGGCTTTTCTCTATTACCTAGGACAGTATTTCTCAAAGGGTGGGGGCCATGTACATGACAGTTGTATAAGGTGCTTGTTAAATTCAGATTTCTAGGTCCTTTCTTAAATCAACTAATTTGGTAGGGGGGCCTAGGGCATGGGGTCTGACAGCCTTATTAACAAGCTTTGCTAGCAATTCTTATTCAAGTCTCATATCCCTCCCCTCCTTTCCATTCCATAATAGAATCACAGATTCTTACTCTATTAGATCTGGGCAGAATACTTGAAATTATCCAGTTAATGAAACACCTTTTACAGATGAGGCAACCAAGGCCCTAGACTTGAGAACTGACTCCACAATTTTATTAGCTCTGTGTCATTGACTCACTTACTCACCCTCTCTGTTCCTCAGTAGCCTCTAGTATCTTCTCAACCACATTTTAGTTTGTTGAAATCCTCACTGTACATTTAAGTCCTTGCTGTTCGAAGTGTGGTCAGAGGGTGAGCAACATGAACATCACCTGGAGCTTGTTAGAAATGCAAAATCTCAGACTCTCCCCACGACCCACTGAATTGGAATCTGCAGTTTAATCAGAAGACCCTGTGTTCTGATGGAGACTAAAGTTTGGGAATTGTCTTTTTAAGGTACCTCAGAGATTCCCTAAGACTTTCCAGGTTTGAATCCCACGTTTGCAACCTGTCCACTGTAATGCTGGCCAGTTATTTGACCTCTCTCTCAGTTCCCTCACCTGCAAAATGCGATTCATTTTGATTCTAGAGTTCTCGTGAACACTCAATGAGGTAGAGTACAAAAAGTATCTGGCACACAGTTAGTAGACAAAAAATGTTGACTATTATTCTCAGGCTACCGTGGATGATCATAATTTTACTTCTTTTGCATATTCGCTTTGGTTTTCAGGTGCTCATATTCAGTTCCGGTCTCTGAAGGCATCGTATTTTATCCCCACGGTGGCTGGCCTAATGCCCTTTCTAATTCGTCCAATACATATTTAGTGAATTGAATGCTTGTCAACCAGTTCAGATTATTTTCTACACCAAAGTCAAAGGCCTGTGTTAGAGAACCAGATTAATTCTTTGTATTTTAATAAAGTTCCTACACTGGGCAGAATCTTCAAAAGAGCACAACATATGGGCAAAGGCCCTAATTAAACACTTGTTGAAAGTAAATTAGTTAATTAGAGTTGACCGTTACTTCCCACAGAGGGTAATCAACACAAGGTCTGTGGAGAGGACCAACATCCTGTGGGGGCAGAAACAGGGCTTGTTTTCAGGCAAAATTATGTCCTTTAATAAATGCTTTTATGTGCCTCATCCTGTCCATATTAGAAAAAAAAAAGGGTCACTAAGCCCACAAAAAATAAATGTTAATAACCCAGAGGATTTTTCACTCAGTTTCTTCTGACATCAAGATATCACTCCCAAAAGCTGCTATCATTTTTTTCTCCAAGCATGAGTGATTTTGAGAGCTAGAGACCCAAGGTTTCCTTTTGTTATACTTTATAAATAAAGCTCAATTCCTTGTTGGACCCCTCACCAGGAATAATGGAGGAAATAACAGGACTATGTCTTTCATCACTGGAATTTGCCTAACATTTAATGGAGTAGGCTGCATTTCTCGATATCTCTTGTTGAGGGGGGTGTATTTCATTTTAACAGTACAATAAAAATTTTACTTGTATAAAAATCAAGGATATAGTTCAGATAAAATAGAAGCTAACCCAAGCCATCGTTCGTTCACTCCTCACACTAAGCTCAGACAGTTTCTGAGGTTTTTTGATTTATGTTTATTTTCATCTGGGTATGTAGTTTGGGTTTTGGCTAGCACCAGCCATGGAAATACTATGAGAAAAAAAGTTAGTCTCAAAGCATTTTGGCCTTGACCAAACCTGTTGTTTCATGAAATTGAAGTTTGACATTCAACTTTTTGGAGAGCAAGTGCCAAATAGTACTGGTTTAGGCCATAATAGAGCAATAAATAAACACTTTCCCTCGTCTATATGGCCTAGTGGAAGTTGGCTGGGAGCAGGAAGAACTCAAGGCTGAGACTTGAGAATCTGAGTTTTGGTTTTGTCTCAGTCACACTGAATTAGTCTGCCTTTAATACAAAGGATACCTTAGGGGCACTTAGAGGGGTCGTTCTATAGGGTACCCTAATATTTATCTTTACTGTTCCACTGAAGATCTCATTTTTCTTATCTTTTTTCCCTCCCTCCCTCTCTTTCTCCCCCTTCCTTCCATGCTTTTTTTCTCCTTTCCTCTCTTCCTTCCTTCCTTTTTTTCCTTCCTTGCTTTCTTCATTTTATTGTTTTTTTCTTTTTCTTTTTTTTAAAGGACTTTTTAGTGAGCCCATAGCTCAAAGGCAAAACAGTAACTGCAATTAGGGAGGCGGCTGTGTGTGCGATTTACTATATTTTGCATAAGATGTCAAATTAAGGTTGGTTCTAGGCTGAATAATGGCTATGTTCTGAACTGAAGAAACTGACCAGGTGAGTAAGGAATGGAGAGTGGAGTCACTTCAGCAAAATAGGAGCATGGCGGTCCCCTGACTTGACAGTCTCTGGGGATTTTAGAACCGTTTACACATTTCCTGCTTGTCAGAAAAGCTACACGAAGTTTAGTTTGAGTTGCTGTTCACTTAACCCAGCCACTGAGACTCCCTGTTGGAAACCGCAAATGCTGTTTGTGCTGAGAAAGCCGTCCATGGCTTGTGAAACCCAGCTATTTCGTTGGCCCCTTTTCAGCTTCGTGTTCTTCCATTAGAAACTGGTTCTTCAATTAGGGGTGAAAAATGCAAATGCAAATGTGCCTATTTTTTTTTTAACTCAAATATAGAAAAACTTTGGGAGTTAAAGAAAGCTCACTATATGCATTGTTTTTCATCCTTTTGCTTGTCCATCTGAATACCTAAACTGATCACAGCCAAGTCAGATAAGAACTAATACTTTTAATGTAAAAAGGAAATCTCTTCTTTTCATGAGGGCTAGAAGAAAGAGTAAAATATCAGAGATTATTTTCTGTGAGGAAAACTGTCCAATATTCATGTTATACAAATGTTTGTATTTCACTCAGTTAAAATTTTATGACTGCCTAGGACAACTTAGCAGGGAAAATTACTGTTTCCTTATTCTTTTAGTTATAACTTTCTTTTGCATCTCCTCTTGCACACTATTCTTGGCCTCTGATAGACTGACTCAGGGATTTGTTGAACTTTGGGAGAGATCAGTTGATGGGGAACCAGGGTACACATGGCCTCTGGTGGTCTTCTCCCAGGTTCCAGAAGAACGTAAGTTTTATGACCACATAAGAGCAGTATGTCCTTTAGGACTGACTTCCCCCCGACTCACTGTTGGATGCTAGCTATGATGTTAATATAAGAGATTGCAGGAAGTTTTGAATAATGTTATGTTTACAGATTTCACAGCTCCCACGCAGGAGCACCCCATCAGCAGTGAATACTAAGTGTATCTACTAGGATAAATGTGGCTTCCTCTAGAGCTATGTGTTTGGCTCTCTGCAGGTCATAGTCCTGATGTATTGTACCCATGGCTTATATGACATTGTCAACCTTGGTTCCACATCAGGGATATTTTTTCTTCTTGCCTTAAAGTTTATCAACACACTGTTACGTGATCTGTCAAACATATTATATACATTTGTTGGTTAATAGAGTTTTTCTTCTCTGCTTGTGAGTTTATTATAAAATTTCATTCCTAGATAATGGAATCATTAGATTTGATTAATAATTATTACAATATGAATCTCAGACCAGACCATAGCAACTTTACTAGAGTGTGAGCTCCACCAGGGAAGAAATCAGGCTTTATGTATCATGAAATATTCAGTACTTACTGCTTGGCACACAGAGGCACTTGATAATCCTTTATCGACCTCAGTTTCGGTGAATTAGGCTAACATTGCATTTTTCTGTTTTAGCTACTACAGTAAGGTATTATGACATCTTTGTAAATAAGTTATAATGATACAAAATTAATTCAATCTATTAAAACTATTTTCAAATTTTAGCATGTATAGAAATTGTTTAAAATGCATATTTCCTGGTTCCTTATCCTCAAATTCTCATTCAACAGGACTGAGTAGGGCCCAGCCATCTGCATCTTTAAAAGCACAAGAGGTACTTTGATTTAGGCAGTTAGTGCACTACAATTAGAAAAACTCTATTTTATAGAGTACTCAGAGATATTTCTGTGCATTAATGAGATTTTCAAAGACTTAGTCTGCACTGGTCCTCAATTACATGGAAGTTTGAAAATATCTGTTAAGTAAGTACTCTAGGCATAATGAAGTACCAGAGTAATATTTCCAGAGAAAGTCACCATAAGTAGCAATTACTGGTCCTGTTCTTAGACAGTTTTTTTTGTGTGTGTGATGTGTATGTGTGTGGGTGTGTGTGAGAATCATCCAGTCTGCACTATTAAAATAGCAAATATTTATTAAAATCTTATGAGGTGCCAGAGACTTTCAATGTGTCTCACGTGAATTAACTTATTAATATTCAATGCTCAAGCAACCTCACACGATAAGTACTCTTATTATTCCCATGTAATAGTTAAGGAAACTAAGGCACAAAGAGGTTAAGTAATTTCCCTTAAAGTCATAAACTTTATAAGTTGTTAACAGCTCAAAACACTGTTGATTTTGGATGAAGGGAAGACTTACATAAAAAAGTAGGTAACAAAGTGCTCTTCAAAATAAATCAGGGAGATCAAAGTGAAACAAAGTTTGTGAGTTCCTGAATATGATATTAGGTAAACTTTCTAGAATTAATTTTATAAATAGCATAATAGACCAATATGTTATTTTATACTATAGTTTCTAGAATAATTTTGTGTTGGATTTTTAGAAAGTAATCAGGGCAAAAGTAAGAACAGTAGAAGTTTCAGCTGATCTGACATTGTTATAGAGGGAATGTTAATTCAAATCACCCCAAACCTCTGATGTGACTCCAGAAACCACAGGTAGAGTAAAAGTTACAACTATAGGAGCTGTGGCTCAGGGCTTCCAGGGAGCAGAGTCACAATGAACAACTAGCTGAGCCTTTTCCACCTTGAGACGTTCAGTTTGACCTGGGAAATCTTCCATCCAAAGTCATCATTTTTTTTTTCTTTCAAATTCAGATTCAGATTCAACAAGCATTCACTGAGGACCTACCCTAGGCTAGAAACTGCTAGCTTTTAAATTATATCTTCTCTTGTTCCATCCTTACAACCATGGTCTGTGGTATGTTATTCATTATTGTTATTACTGCGGGACATTTTATGTATGTGCAAACTGAGGCTTTGAGCAATTAGGCAAATTGCTAGCAAGTGCCAGACACAAGACTTGAGCCCAAGTGATTCCAAGTTTAAGGTTTCGGCCCATCTATAACCATCTTAAAAAGTGGTTTTTGATTTTGTAACAATGACATAAAGTTTGAGTTGTTTGTGGGTTTTATAAAGCAGAACTTAAAGACTTCGCAAAGGTTTTAAAATGAGTATATTTCCCACTACTCTGTTGGCCAATACTGTAATCACTAAAACCATGTATGCGTGGGTGATGGTGGTGGTAAGAGGCATATTCATTCATGCAACAAACTGCACAGTACTATATGCCGGGAACTGTGTTAGGCAGGGTGGTGATGCTGGAAATAGAACAAGATAGACATAGGGCTTGCACCCCGTAAGAGAAAATGCATCAGGAAAATATAGTTGTGATAATCACCGTGCAGGAGAACAGGTTTCTTTTAAAACAGCTAGCATAACCCAGAGATCCAAACCAGCCTAGACAGTGGTGTTCACGGTGAGGCTGAATGAGAAATTGGAGGGCTAAACAAGAAATGAGGAGCGGGATTTTTCAGAGAGTATTTCTTCCTCGTAATCTTCTGCTCTAATAGATTACACAGTTTTGCTTATGATGTGATCAAATTTGTCCCACTCATTATTGTATGTCTACGACCTTCTCAACTAGCTCAGAGTGAGTTCTACGCAGGGGAGGTCTAGGAACCAATATTTTGAATACAAACAAAATAAAAGAAGCCTTGGAAAGTTGAAATGCTGTTTCCCCAAAGTAAACATTGGCAAGCACATCAAATATACCACCTCTACCTTTAAGAAAAATTCAACATTTAGCTTACTTTTTATGAT
The DNA here is from genome assembly GCA_004363605.1 of Indri indri. NCBI lineage: Eukaryota > Metazoa > Chordata > Mammalia > Primates > Indriidae > Indri > Indri indri. The sequence continues at coordinate 45,815 of RJWJ010000805.1, read as the reverse complement.
GTTTTGAAGTCTATAAATCTCCATTGTACATTTTCCACAGAATGCATTTAAATGCCATTGACATTAAAGAAAGTACATGAAGCACTCTGGCCCACTAAATGGGGAAATCAGAATGTGATGGAAGAGTGGCCAAGACTCAGAGTTTCCATTCTCTTCCAAGGGAAACCAAATAAGAAAAATAATACATCATAAAAGCCAGAGTTCTGATTACAATTCTGGAAATAGGGATGAAACAGGATATTTTATTTAAAAAAATTGTGCCTTGAATTCCAAGCTGAATTTCAAAGGTTATGCAGAGTACACCCTACGACCCTTCCATTTGACCTTATCAATGTTTCCTCCTAGGGTTCACTAACCACCCATGTAGACATTTAGAGAAACCGAGTCAGGTACCTTTGCATGGATCGTGGGCCAGGTTCCTTAGTCATCTGTTTTTTATAGACCTCCCTCTATCTTAAATTTAATTTTCACAAAATTCATTTGTCTAAATTCTTCAAAGACAAATGTTTCCCATGCAGTCTGGCCTCCAACGTGACTGTGATGCGGTGGTGTGGACGGCAGGTTAGGACACAAGGGTCCTGCCTTGTCCAGCAGTAGGTTCTATCAGAAAATCTTAAGCAAGCCCTGCACATTAGAATCCTATGGGCAACTTTTAAAATGCTCTATGCCCATGTCCCAGATGTCCCAGCACCAGAGACTCAGATTCAATTAGAGTGATGCCTGGGCAACAATTATTTTTAAAATCTTTCCCAGGTGATTCTAATGTACATCCAGGTTTGAGAACCACCGAGTTGTATGAATTTTACTAAGTCCTTTAACAGTTTTCTGCCTTTGTTTTCTCATTTATAAAATAAAATGATTCCTAAAGCAGCTTATTTTTTAAAGATATATGGATAAAGATCATACATGTGGTCATGCTTTGGAAATTTTCATGTCTATTACATCTTTAATGAATACCTATTATTCATAGACTGATGGCACTGTGCTTGAGTTAGTTACTATGTACACTACTTGACCCTGTCTCTGTTCTTTCTACCAGGATTCAACAAAGGTAATAAAAGCTAACATTTGTGAAGTGTTTGTTTGTGGTAGGCATCATGTAAAGTATTGTGAATAAAGTGTGCCTATTGTACCAGAGCATGCACATTGTTACCGTTGACAGTGAGATACAAAAATTGCAGTGGTTAGACACTTTTATAGTAATTTGGGCTTCCGTTGTGAATGCATTTGCTTTTTTGTTATTTAATTTCTAATAATTCATTTTATCTCATCTTATAAAAGCATCTATCTGCAGCTGTTTGGGAATTTAAAAATCCCCCCAAATTAGCTCTCCATCACAGGGAGTTTGAGAGGCAGTGGCATCAAAGCCCTTGTGGATGTTATATAATTTAATCCTCGCCACTAATTCCTATAAAGCAGTTGCCTGTTTTACAACTGAGGAGGCGGAGGATTAAAATGATTTGCTTAAGGTTGCACAATTAGTAAGGTTTGTAAAGAAACAGAAACAGAAAGATTTGAACTCAGGAAGTCTGAATCCAGAGCCCAGAGCCATGGAAGTGGAAGAACTTGGAAGTTATTTCCAATAGACTTGGGTTGGAGAAACATACCTGCATGGGAGGGTCCCAGTTCCAGGGAGGGCCACTTGCACACTGCATGACCCAAAATGTTCTTTGTGTTGTTTTTATCCTTTATGTGTAATTAAAATTGGCTCCAGCCTCGTGAACGATAATTAAGTGCCTATAAAGAGTTTGAAATTTGAATTGTCTAGATACTTATAAAACTAAACCAGAGCTAAATCTAAAAAGAGACTGTTTTAAACTGAGAGAGTGGCCTTTAAGTGGCAAGTTTGAATTTTTTTCTGCCACCAGAGAGATGAAATTATTATAGGTAATGAAAATAAGGAAGTTATTTTCTACACACTTGTTAAATTTCAAGCCTGCTTAAGAAGTGTGGTGGGTTTCTTTACCCTCTCTTTGTAGTCTAGATAGAAAGAAATAGAGTCTTAGAAAAGTTTCTAAGATTTACCCCAGGAAAAACAGACTCTTTACTAAGATATTTTCCTGTTTTCCTTCTGGAATTTTACTTTTTATCCAAAAGATGCAAGATAAAAACTGCTGGATTTCTTCTTCTTCAATTTAATATATTCAATTTAATATTCAATATATTTAATTTATGTAATGTATTTAATGTAATAGTCAATATATTTAATTTATTTTACATATTTAATATCTAAGGAACATGTTTACTTTCATAAGTGGTAATTCATAAGTAAGAAAAATTAATTCTCACAATTTTTATCTCACATCCTTTGGATCATTGTTTAAAATCAAGTAGTCTTTCCTAGACCATAAAATATTTTAGATTTGGTTTGCATACACATTTCCAGAAATGTTCCTATTATGTAGAGAAGTACTTGCATTATCAAGAACATTGAAAGAGGACAGAAGACACAATATTAAGTGGCGCTTGAGCACTATTATGGAACTGGGACACATGCAGAATTTCAGAACCACGAGAGTTTAACTCCACATTTCTCCTAGGCATGGATGGCAAGTTGTAAAAATCACCTTGTCTTGGAATCTAGGATCCCAATGACCTTCTCCAAGTGGTGGTGTTAGGCAGGACACAGGCAACATACCTGAAATGTGTACAGTACATGTAACTGTTTTAGGCATGGATTATTATCTCTTAGTCATTAAATAATGAAAAGTGAGTATAATTTTATAATAAACTCTTTCTAGTTCTTTGCTGTGCTAAGAATGAATGTAGTTTTAGTTCAGATTTCAAAATGTGCTAGATTTGGAGGCATCTGGATTCACTGGGTGTTCAACTGGCAAATACCTCAATAAGTGGCTTGCTAAATTTGCCCAAACATTAGGAAATTTGCTAAGCATAAAGAAATGAATAACTGGTGATAGAAAACAGTGTTTAGATGAGGCATGAAGGAATGAGTATGTGCATGGACAAAGAAGCAGCCAAGAGAGGGGCCTTTATTTAGGGTATGATATTACCTGGGAGAATTAGTGGCAAAAATACGGGATTTGTAGTGAAGAGAGTCAGTCATCTCAATTACTTACTGAGCATCTTCTTGTGTGCCTGTCACAGAATTCTGGCAATGAAAAGAAGCATAGGAAATGGTTCTTGCCTTCAGGTGAGGCAGAATCTCTTCTTTATGAAGGAAGAATTCCCAAGCGATGTGGAAAGCATGTAGCAGAATTCCTTACGAACGGTGTTGAGAGGCACGAGGAGGCAGTGACTGACTCTCCCAGGCTCCCGCAAGCCATTCAATTCTTCAGTTTCATCCTTTGTAAAAATAGGGATAATCCCATTTACCACACAAAATTGCAGTGACAAATCACATCCTTTAAGACTTCCGAGCACCTTGTTGTCTTTAAAATCTTCCTTTGTTCATCCAAATAGAGCTGATCATTCTCATTCAGCCCCACCAGTGAAATCATTACATTCCATACAATTATTGATTCAATAAATATTTCTTGTGGTTACCTTGTATAAAATACCCTTGCCTTTTTCATCTTGGTCTTCACTGCACCAAGCACCATGCTTGCACATCCATGCAAACCTGTTAATACATTTTTATTGAGTATTTAAATAAATAAATCACTGTAAGAAAATGGCTTACTAGACAGTAGCCAAAAGGCATAAAGCAGAAGCTCATTGAGTAGGATAGGGGTTTGCCATCTATTTATCAACCATAATAACTTTTGAGAATAGGATTAGGAGAAATATCCCAGGAATTTTTCTTGAAGGTCTATAGCGTTGAAAATATATCAGGAGAAAGTCCTAGGAGGTAATGTGAGAATAGCATTCGGACCAGCCATGCCTTCGGAATGAGAAACCTAAATGTATTTAGCCAGATTTTGAACAAGAATGCAGATTGCCTTTTAGCACTAGGAGCTATTGCTAAATCAATGTAGTTTTATTTCAAATTTCAAAATGGGCTAGATTTGAAGGTATTTGGATTCACTGGGTATTCGATTTACAAATACCTCAATAAGTGGCTTGCTAAACTTGCTCAGAGCTGCTTTTTGTGTTTTTCCACCTGAAATTTGTATTATTTAAATGAATGTTAACCAACGGTTGAGCTCCATTTGATGAGGCCCCAGAATGTAACGGTTCTAACAGGACCCTGCTGGATGGTCTATGGTTCAACACTTTTTATTGGCAGCTAAAGGAAAGGATGTAATAGTCTAACCACCTCTTGCCCACACCGCACTCTCTCATCCTTTCCAGCAATCAGCCTGCTTAACAGTTCAGTCCTGGAAGAGGAAAACATTGCAACTTACCCAGGCCACTAAGAAGTGAGTAACGTGTGAAAGGCAAAGTGGACTATGCCTCAAAACCTGAGACGAGAGAGATCGGGCCAAGAGGAGATTTGGCAATGCGGAAACTGGTCTCTTGGAACATGTTAGAATTTCCAAGAAAGAAATTAAATGTGATTTAAAGAAAATGGGTGTGTTTCTCTAATCTAGACATAAAGAGAAAATTGCAACCAGGGTTAAAGGCTGTGGATGGGCCTCATTGTGGGCTCCACACAAGTCAATCACTTTCCCCATTAAAGATTGCAGAATGTTGTTCCGGTGTTTTTGTTTGCTTGTTCACTCAGTGGTATTTTGTTTGTTATGCTTCACAGCTTAAGGCTTTCAAGACAAGCATTGGGTTTGTTTCCAACGTCCAATGAGTATGCAGAAGGCAGGGGGAATGAATAGATTTTATCTTGTTCTAAACTTTTAATTGATGTCAGATCAGGCTGACTTTGGCCCCACTTATGGCATGTACCAAAGGTCCCTTAAAAATGGCCTTCATCCCCTACTTTTGTTGATATAATATATTAATTAACTTTCCTTTCAAATTTCTTCTTTCCCACAATTTGACCCACTTGACCTACAGACTCAGTGTGACCTCAGGGAGGGGGACCCATCCTTCCTTGCTAAAAGGGATTAAAAAGTGCCTGAGTCTGGCTGATGAGGCAACTCAGCATCAATCAGCCCTATTGTTAGTGCCTCCGTGAGCTCCACTCCTGCTAACTGCACCCTCACCCCCTAATTTTTCTTGATAACCAGCTAAGATGATATCTTCTCTGGGCCTGGACCCCTATTTTTCTGCCTCTGCATCCCACAGCTAAAGCACAGCACTCGCTGCAAATCTTCCATGATCCCCACTTCCTGGCACCACTCACCCTGTTTTGGTCAATTGCTGCCCATAGTGTCCATTGTCCCCAGATAACCTGTTGTGTTTGCTTCCACCTCTCCGGAGTTTCTACTCCCACTGTCCCAGGATCAATCCTCACGCTGCAGCCTCTCCCTGATGGCTCAGGCCTTCTGGGGGCCTGGCTTCAGATGGTCTTGCTCATCAGCACCTGAGGGCTCTTCCTGACGCCTTAGGAAGGGCAAGAAGAGGAAAAGGCCCTGCTTTCTCACCCTCTGAATGGGTTCATGGATCTTTAGTGGTTGTTCATAAGAGAGTGACTTGCAAGGTCCATTTTAATGGCAAAAAGAGAGGGAGAAAAATGCATAAGCCAGCCAGAAAGAAGGTGATGTGGCAACACCTTCAGTGCAGAATGAATGCTACATCCTGGAATTTGGAGAGGAAAAGAAGCTTGTGGTTTATCTAAATGCACAGTAGATAAGGACACACATAAGTTGGCATTTATCAACAACAGGCTACTTTGAGAGCAGAAGCAACTACTGACCTAGGAAAAACAAAGTTAAAATTTCTTTAGTCTATGTCTAACCTCTGTGGTATCTGATTAGTATCCTACTGTTTTTTTTTTTTTTTTTTTTTTGAGACAGAGTCTCACTCTTTTGCCCGGGCTAGAGTGAGTGCCGTGGCGTCAGCCTAGCTCATAGCAACCTCAAACTCCTGGGCTCAAGTGATCCTTCTGCCTCAGCCTCCCGAGTAGCTGGGACTACAGGCATGCGCCACCATGCCCAGCTAATTTTTTCTATATATTTTTAGTTGTCTGATTAATTTCTTTCTATTTTTGGTAGAGACGGGGTCTTGCTCTTGCTCAGGCTAGTTTTGAACTCCTGAGCTCAAACAATCCACCCACCTCGGCCTCCCAGAGTGCTAGGATTACAGGCGTGAGCCACCATGCCCGGCCGACTGATTTTTTATTATTATTGTTATTACTGGTAATTCCTTTAAAAATAATGCATGCTCACTGTACGAATTTAAGGAAACCAAAAGAGTATAAAGTGACAAGGAAAATTTTTTCTCTGATCCATGGTCCTCCAGAAGTATGATTCTTTTTGAGTTTTTCCATGAATATGTACTACTTTTTATAATTTAAAATGTACATTTAAATACAAATTCGATTAAAAAATATGGACTATTCTACAACTTCCTTTCATTTTTTTTTAACTCACTATATCTCAGGCACCATTCTACATGAGCAAACATACTGTTGACAAACATTCTGTTTAACAATTGCATAGTATTCCAAGATCTGGATAATCCAGTCTACCAACATACTTTAGATTCTAAATTCAGAAAACTACGGAAAAAACTAGAATTTGCCTGGAGATGAGTCATGTCAAAGGCCATAGTGCCTGAGTCAACCTTCAGTTTGAGCTGGCCCCTAAGAAGAACGAATGCTTGAGAGAATGAGTCAAGAAAACACGGACACCTTTTAGTAATACTAAGGAAGGAGAGAAGGAGAGTACGCTTGAATTAAAGTCCAGAGGGAGCAGTGTGATTGCTTCAAAAGGATTGTTTGTTCATGAAGAAAGGATCCAGGTTCTTTTCAAGTGTTTTGGAGGTAGGGATAGTGTTCAGCTTGCCAGAGGTAAATAGATTTCAATTTATAACAAGGAAAGGATGATAAGGAAGGGGTTAAGTACCATGGGATTTTCTTTTAAGTTGTGATCAAAATGATGTCATGCTTTACGAGAAAACTCAAGAAAAGAATAATGTTATAGATGTACCAGAAAGCAGTATCATTTCTCCAGAAACCAAAACCCTGAGATTTTCTGCTAGGCAAGATGTTTTAAAAGCTAAGCTACAGCATTTTTTGTTTGTTTGTTTGTTTATAAACCGCAAAAAGAAGGAGCTTGTATTAAACGGAGCCAAGGGCATAGGGTACGTTTTGTTTTTTGCAGGAATCCTGCATTAACAGAAATGTGATGGGTGCTGCACGGTGCCAGAGAACCGGAAGTTCGGCTGTAGGCAGAGAGCTCTGGAGCGCGCTATGTTGGCTATCAGCACAGATGTGGATTGCATGGAGGGAACAGCTGGCTCCGGCAGGGAACCAGCCAACAACATTGTGTTTCATCATTCCTCCTTGCCTTCAAATCTGAGTTGTGTTTGCTGCTTATTGTCCTAGTTGAACTTCTGGCTGGAACAGAGTGTCTAAATGTGTCTTCTAAAGTCAGAGAGAAAGGCTGCCAGAAGAGCATTTGCAGGGAAGCGGTTTCTTTTGGAAATCTGAGGAAGAAGGGAAATGATTTCAAAAGAATTTAAGTCCAAGGTGAGCACTGTGCCAAAAGATAGACATTGTGGATGAAGTAAGAGCTTTGTTCCTATAAGGATGGGGAATGGATGCTTCATCAGGAAATGAGATGTTACTGACAGGGAGAGATGCTGTCAATTGCAAGAAGATTCCTTTTATACAACCCTGTTTATAATGGTAACAATTCTGAGGAAGGGCATCAAATAACTTTCGCCTTGGCCCTGTCCACATGCCCTGGTTCCATGGGGAGCTGGACTGTTGCTAGGGCCAATTTCACTCAGTTATCTCTAGATTCAGGGAAACCTCTGTGGAGGATCCAGAAGAATCAGAAAAACGGCTATTTCCTCAAGTAGAATTTTCCTCCATGTTAATTTCAAGTTTCAGTGGTTCTAGGATAGTCATTTGACATATATGTGTAGTTTCTTGGTTTGTATTCCATGAAAGAAGAGGGAGCTTCAAATATATGGGCTTTAGTTAAAAGTAACTTGACTGATTTGGGACCAGTTGTTGAGTTCTAAGTAAAATTGCCACACGGATCTGTCTCAATCCATTTTGTAAAAAAGAAGACAGCTTGTGTTTTATATCACCTCAGGGAAAAATAAATTCTTTAATTGCCTCAGAGATTCAAAATTGCATCTACTGTTGGGCAATGTCCAGCCTTTTGGCTTGTTTCTGTGAGCTTGTCTTAGGTAATGTGGCTTTATTTAATTTGGCATAACTTTCTGTTTTTAGTGAACAAGGGGAAAGTCAGGTTTCTGATAAAAATAATATCATATTGTATTCTGGGAATATTCAAATGTCAGTGAAAAAGAAGAAATGTAGGTGGTGTTAACAGTAAAAATCTTCACATTTTACTCTTAGAACTGCTACCACTCTGTAAGCCAATGGCGTCATGGAAAATTCACACACTTTGGATTTACATACAGCAGTGTTCATATTCTACTATTACCAAGTCATGCAACCTCAAGCATATATTTTTTTTTAAACTCTCCTAATCTCCATCTCTTCTTCTGTGCGATGGTGTTTGTAACAAATAGGTGTTAATCATCATAACACTTACAACATGCCTCACACATGGCAGGGGACCAAAATGTTAGCTCATGTTCTTTCCTTGGCAGATTCTCCTTCATAAAACCAAAATTCTATGACAATCTAGAATATTTAATCCTTTCCTCTTCAGACCCAGGATAGAATATGGGAATAAAATATTTTCCTTTTATACTAATTTATCAGATTGATTAATTATTGAAAAGAGAGTAGATTTGTGTGATTTTTATACATAATAGAATTATTATAACCTCATATAGGGTAGTGTAGTCGTTAAAGGCATGAGATTTGGACTTGGGCAGTCCTGAGTTCATACTGGGGTTAAGCGACTTGTCTAAGATCAAACTTAGCACCTGTGTGACCTTGTATAAATTACTTAGCACAAACATGGCTTTATGATTTGGGAGAAAACCAATACCCACATCATTAAATTGTTCAATCAGTCAAAAATATTTATTGTTTTAGGTATAGAGGAGCAAGCTAACGGGACAGATACAAATCCTGCCTTCACTGGGGCTAACATTTGAGTGGGGAATAGACAGAGAGAAGCATGTAAACAAAAAAACACAGAAGATAAATTCAGATAATGCTACCTTCTGTGAAGAACATAAAACAGTGAAAGGGTGAATGAGGAGCAGAGAGACAGCATGACACTTTGCCTAGGATGGCCAAGGAAGGCCTCCCTATAGAAAGGATCCTTGACCTAAAACCTAAACAGTACAAAGGAG